>VZRN01003151.1:808196-872400 GCA_013397935.1 Dasyornis broadbenti | reverse complement strand
GGCGGCGCGCCACTCACCGCGGTTTCGCCCCCGCAGAGCTCCGGGCACGGCGGAAGAGCCCTGCCGCGATTGGGAGCCCAGGTAAGGTGGCAGGTGCGGGCGCGGGCTGCGCGGAGCATCCTCCGGCAGCGCGGTGGGTCCGTGCGCCGTACCGCGGTGAGGGGCGGCGGGGGCGGGGGCTGCCGAGGCCCGGCGGCTTCACGGGGCCGTGCTCACCGCTGTCTCTGCTGCAAACGGAGAGGAGGAACACGATGTGACACGTCTAACGCTTAGGCCTGGGTTGGCAGCGTAGCTGAAATAATTACCCAAACGACCCCCTCTTTATTAACTTCTCCCTGCCTCGCGCACCCCTTCTGTTCGCAGCGGGCGAGGCTGTGGGTGTTGAGCACGCTGGTGACAGGTAGCGGCATTCGGCATCGATATATGAATCCGCTGGGATGGAACGTTGCAGGATTTTACGGGAGCAGTCTGTGCAGTGCTGGGTGTCCAAACTGCGGGTTTGAGGGAATCATCTCGGGTTTGTTCTGATTTTAAACTTCTATCGCAGCAGTTCCCTTGTCACCAATTTTTTTTTTTTTTTTCTTTTTTTTACAAAGAGATGTCTTAGACAGTAGGTGACATGAGATACCCTTGGGGACAGAAGCTGCATGGTTGTTATATTGTGTTATCTCCTCAAATTTCTTGTCCTGCAAAAATGTCCATAACCTAGTACAAGATTCAGGATCAAGACTGCAGGTTTTCAGCGCTAGGTCTAATCTCCCACCACAGAATAGGACCTGTTTTCATCAACGTCTGAGTTGTATGTCTGTCATTTAATAACCAGACTCCAAGCTTCCACACTTTAGCTGTGTCTGGGCCAAGCACTTCTAGTCCTCCAATCTGCAAAATGGACCCCTTAATATAAAAAATATCTAGGTTTTGCATGAGCTATCCACATGCAACCTGTACTTCATGGCATCTTGTGCAAGCTAATGCAAAGCAGCGCTGTGGGACCATATGAAGACTAAAATGTATGTGAGTCTTCCAGCATGCGTGTGCTTCCCACTGCTCCTGTGGGCAGCGGGACTGCTGTGGTGGTAGCAGCCTTTGCAAATTGTAGAAGATCATCCCGGTATGGGTCTTGCTGTGGGATTTGCAGGTGCAGTCCCTGCCTGGGTCTCCTCACCCTGCCTGAACCTGTGGTGTGGTGATTCTGTCGTCCCTGGCCCTGCCGAGGGAGCACTTCGGGAGCCTGGTGCCCTGCTAGGGGCCATGGGTGTAGAAAACAGAGGCTTCATTTTCAAATCAGCTTAATACAGTATAAGATGTTTGGATAAATTGGACCATGATTTATGTTAAATGAAAGAAAGAGTGAGTCAGTTCACTAGGAGTAAAGAGCATTATTCTCCAGTCATTCTGGGCTGCCAAATCAATACAGACAGTCATGAATGTGTTGGCCAGGTCCTTTACTGCAGGAAATAGAAAAACCATTCATAGAAACTATATGGAGAGAGGAGATATTTTGTTGTCCTACAAAGGAGAATGTGATCATTGTTTGGTCTTGAAATGTAGCTACAATGTAGTATCAAAATTCAATTGGCAATCCATATCCCTTACAAACATGGGAAGATTTTATCACAATGATGTCTTGTTGGGCTTTGCTCTAAGTACAAGAATGATACTGCGTTCTGTGCTCATTGTGCTCTTTTGAGAAACTCGATCTACAAGTGATAAAGATGCTGAAAGTGCAGTCCAGCAGGAGGAACATGAAGCTCGCCTGTATTGTTAATCATTTCTGTGTTCCTTATTTATTTTGTGGAAGGAAGTAATAAAAATGAAGTATAATGATTCAAAACATCAAGAAGCTTGTAACCCTAGTCAGTTCTGCATTGGAATCAGATGGTGGTGTCTGTGGCATTGCACAGAGGGCACAGATTTGGGGAGGTGGGAGCTGGGGGCTGCAGCACTCCCATGGCTGCTGTTCCTGTCACATGATGCTCTGCACAGTCCCCTGCTCACACTGCAGCTGCCTCACTGCCGTGTGCCACTCACATCTCCCTTCTTCTTGCATCACTTTTATTCTGGTTTAGCTCTGTTGGCGTTAAATGGAGTTGTTGATGATCTGCCGTGGCACAGATGGATAATGGGAATTCATTGGATCATCTGGACACGTTACTTCGTTGGCTTATCTTTTATTCTGTGTGGTGTGCTTTGGGTAAGGAAGGAAGATCTCTGGTGTGGAAGTCTGTTCAGAGGTGGTGTTACTGCCTAAAGGGCTGAAATGTAACTGATTTTAAACAAAAACCCCGAATGCCCCCACCAGCCCTCTAAAGCACAGTACAGCTGTTGGATTCTGACCATAAAAACCTGGGTGTTGATGTCTTTTTACACATAACTTTTCACAGTTCTCATTTTTTCATAAAAATGATTGTTTCCATTGGAGCAATCTTTGTAGGACATCTACGACCTGTACATGCAGATTTTATAATAATTTTGTTTGGTATTCTTGCATAAGGACAATCTGCAGACTTGTCTTTTGTTAGCTATGTTGCACTGTTGAAGCACAAAAGCTCTGTTCAAGGTGTGTCGTTTTTAAATAGGCTGGAAAAAGAGGTATGGTATGGTATGGAGTATGTGTTGCAGCAGGAGGAGACACTTCAAAGGAGTGGGCCAAATTGTGTGTGGGAGCTGCACTGAGGGTCAAATGGAGGTCTGATTCTGTAAAGTATGTAAGGAAGTTGCCAACACAAATATTACCTTGTAGCTTACATGTGCTGAGAGAATGCAGCACAGCCCTGCAGCAGGGATGGAACAGAGTAACCATCAATCTGGTTCCCTGAGGATGTCAGTCAGGAAAGGAAGTGTGCGATGCCAGAAAGCCTGGATGGAACTGCAGTTTTAGAGAACTTGTTGTTTGAAGTATTTTTAATTATTGCTATTAATATAATGGAATACAGACTAGAAGCTGGGTTTTTAAAATACGATTAAAGAAGGCAGCAGAGGGATTTCTCTGCTGTGAGGCAGAGGCATGATTCAGGAGCAGTACCTGCTCAGGAAGGTGAATAGGAAGAGTGGTGGAGTGATGAAGAGTGATGATTCTCTCCATACAATTCCCAAGCTTGCTGGCAGCTCCCACCAAACACTGGTTTGGAGGAAAAAGTGCACCGAAGGGATCAGAAAGCTTTCTCAAGCTTGTCCTGCATTCCCTTTTGTCGGAGTACAGTTCCAGTTGGAAGGCAGCCATTGGCACCTTGGCTGAGGATGGGAACAAACTGCAGAGTGTGACGGTAGCTGCCCTCCAGGTCGGGCACTGGCCTCAGCTGCCATTTGGGCCAGCCAGTAAATCATTTCGCTCGCTAGAGAGAAACCTCTCCATCGCATTGCTGTACAGTGCAGCTTGATGTTAGCTGTTCCATTTCAAATTACTGAGTGTACATCAAAGAGTTAAAACATCAGTTGTTGTCAGAGAAAAGAAAGAAAAAAATCTCTCTTGTAACTGTGATGCTTTTCAGGAACTTGGCTTCTGGGGAGGCGGGAGGCATGTGCTTTTCCACCCTGTTTTAGGTGATGGCTTACTTCAAGGGGGCCCAGATTTGGCTCAGTCAACAGTTGTGTTGGCGTCTTGCCATCAAATGTGCATAAAATGGAGCTGACTGCAATTCCCTCCTCACTCTAACATGGAGGGGCAGCCAGAGGGACCCGAGGCTGCTGTGCCGTGCCGTGCCGTAGGTTGGCTTGGCTGTGAGGGTTACCCTGGGTTGTGCAATCCCTGCAGCACAAGCAGTTGCATTGTGACTGGGTCGTTGGTTTCAAGTCCCTGGGTTGTTTTTTGGTGTCTTGTCATAACTAATGCTTTTCAGCCCTTGTTCTGTGCTCCCAAAATCTCTCTCCTTTCTCACAGTGGCTTACATGCTTTTCCAGATGTAGGAGCTTCATCTCTCATTTGCAGACTCTTCCTATGATTCTGTAACTTATGCACATTGCCACAAAATCAAGATAAAACAACTGGCCTTTTAGCTGCTCCAAGAACATTGTGTGTAAATAAACCACTAAATAGTTCAGCCTGTGAAATGTAAATACACACAGCTCACTGCCACAGCTGATGGTGTTTTTCTATCTCCCTTCTACCCTCCCACCCCTGCCAAGAGTGGGCCAGCCTGATGTTCTTTTTTCTCTTACTTTCATACAAAGCAAATGACTGCTAAGTACCATGTAGGTGGTATGCAGGCACCACGACAGATTCATGATTTGGATGTGGATGAAAGGCAACACTTGTGTCCTCTTCCACATTGCTTCTGCACCATCTTCTGGAGATTCCTGGACTCCGATGACCCAGAAATTCTCCTTTGGTCTGACTTTGAGCTTGAACCTATTTTTAGTAGCAAACTAGTGAAGTCAGTGGAAGAGCAGAGGCCCAACTGTGATGACATTTTTAGCCTGTGCCCTTTGTTCATCCTATACACAAAAGGTCGTGAACTGCAGTAAAAGAGCGATCACGGAGGGCACAGAACAGACAAAGGTGGAACAAATTGTCAGTGGCAGAAACATAAAGAAGAGAAGCAAAAGTTTTGTGTTCTGAAGGCGATTGAAGGCCACGTGCATCCCATGGTGAGATCATGTCTCTTGTGTTCAAAGTGAGTCCGCCCAGAGTGAATTCAGAGGAGTCTGCTGGTGAGGTGTGGCTTGCATGATCTCAGTGTAGGAGGCAGGAAGGGACTACGCGGTTTCCATGGCATAATGTTAATGAGCACCTCCGCATTTGTCTAAGAGAAAAGATTCCAAAGCTGCAGTTCTGGATACAGACAGGTGTGCTTTTAAGCAAGAAAAGGGTTTTTTAAGACGTCTAAAACATATGAAAAGTCTGATTCTACAGACAAAGCACTTACTTGAAGTTAAAATAATGGGATTGAGACTGAATGTTGGATTTTCCAACTCATTTGACTCAGAATGGAGTTGAATTTGTGGTATTGCCTATTTCTCTACAGGAAGTCACGAGACTGCTCAGGCTGAGATGTCACAGGTAATGCAGAGGTGGCAGCTCCCCTTAACTCTGAGGTCTTATTGCGAGGCTCTTTGCAGATCTCATCTTCTGATGTGCTGAGGAAGGAATTATACATTCATTTGAGAGTAGTAAACTTTCAGTTTGCAGTAATAAAATTTGTGCAATTTGTATAACAATTCTTGTGTAACTGTGAGTGCCTGCTCTCTGCCACTTCCACTGGCCACAGGAGTGTGCAGCTGGGGAATGTGCGTACGTGGGTTTATCTTGTTTTCTTATTTATCCCCTGCCCTCTCCTTTCCCGTTTTTTAGGAAAGAAAGTTTATGCAATTGCATGATCAGGCTTCCTCTTTTCTCTTCTTCTCCAAGCAGTGTTTAAATCCCTTGTCTCATGTTGCTCTAAGGAGAAGGGTCCTGAATATTATCTAGTGAGTAATTTTCACAAAATTCAAAAGAAGTTGAAGAAGAGGGATGTGTTTAGTGCATCTGTTAAAAGGAAGGACAGACAGAAGAAAGTTGTTACATTGTAGGAAGCATCTGGCCAGCCCCTCAGTACTTGTGGAGCCCCAGGGTAGTGAAGCTTTCCCTGTGCTGGGGAGAGCTGAGCTTATTGGGACGCGAAGGGAAGGATCAATCTAGGTCAATGTGTGGCTGGGCTCCCTATTTCTGTAGGAGTGACTTCTGCCCCTGACCGCTTGTGTACAGGAGTGTACATGTGTTTGTGCACAGGCTCACTTGAGTTTGCATGTTTTTGTTATTTTTTAAAGTGACTTCCCACTTGCTTGATCTTTAGAGGTAGCAATATTTTTATATTTAGCTGTAAAAATGGTATACTTTAGTAGGAAAATCAGTTTCTTGAAGAATTCCCAATAGGAGGTAGTTGCTAGAACTAGTTGCATTTGCAGGTGATTTTGTCAGTCACACTGTAATTTGTATATGAAATCAGGCTTCCACCCTCATAATTAATTTATCCTTAGTGCCCTTTGAAGTAAACAAACATCCAGGCAGAGAAAACATGATTTGACCAGTGTTATCAGTTAAATAAAGCAGCTACTTTTTTCTCTTTCTTAAGTTAAAGTTGCTTTTCATTGTGGTGTTCAGACAAAACTGTCCCCAAAGCCCCTGGCTGTGCCCACGTCCTTTTCCTTGTGCAGTCCCTGTGTGTATCCATACAACAGTGAGCAGAGCTGAGACACAAATGCTCCGGTTGTTCTCTGAGCTCACCCTGGGCATTGCTGTCCCCCAGGACTGAGCCTTGCCAGGAGTTCAGGTGTGAGCTCAGCCTGCTCCCAGGTGCCTCCTGCAGCATCCGACGAGCTGCTGGAAAAGGAGCTGGATATGTGTGGAAGAGCTGCAGCCACTGCAGTGCAGGCGTGCCCTGAGGTGAACAGTGGTTGGGGTGAGGAATGTCTGTGTTTGGTTCCAAATTTTACTACAAACCTTGGAATAATCAAGAAGTTCTTTCTCCCCCTATATTTTATAAAGAAATGGTTTGATGTATAACTACTCATTGCCATTCCCTCTGAATTCCTGACTCCAGCAGGCTGTGAGGCTTTCGGTGCTTGTCTGGGGGAATTGCTGTTTATTTATTTCAATGTTTCTTGGGCAGAATCGAGTGGTGTCTTGGGAACTTCAGGGCAGTGGCTCTTGATGGAGAGTTAGATATTCTGGCAAGAAGAATGAATTTGGGTTCTAATGCATTTTGTGTTGTCTAAGGATCTGTCAGGACTAGCACTCTGAGCAGATCACATGGAAACACACAGATGGTTTTCCCAAAACGTGCAGTCTAGCATTGAAAGAAAACATGAGACATGAGTGTGCCAGTCTGCAGAAGGAAAGGAGAGGCAAATAGAGAGCCAAGGTAGGCATCCTGCTTGATGAAGGTAAGATTGGCTCTTTTTGGTAGGTATTTGAGACGTGATGGTTTCAGGCTTTGTATATCAATGATCAGGAGCTTAGTTTCATCTGTGTTGTTAATTTGCAGATAAGAAATAGATACCAGCTGGGTGTCTGGCTTCGTGTCACTCCCCCTTTTGGCAGTGATGCTGTGGGAGATGTGTCAGGATGAAAAGTGGAAAGAGAGCTGGTCTCTGACTCAAGGTTTGACAGCTTTAAAATCCTGATAGACTGGAATGTGTTTTCCACCATTGGTTTCTGTAGAGAACAGTTCTAGGAACATCTTAGTTTGAGGAAAATCCTGCATCAACAAGATGGATGAATAAAGTGTGTTTGCTTTTGGTTTTTTGTTACCACTAAGCAGAGTGGGAAGCATTTGAAAACCAGTGAAGATTCCGTAACTGAGAAGAAGTGATGACTTAAAAAAAGGCAGATGGGTTGTATGAATGTTCTGTCAGGAGCTCAAGGTGCCATGTCCAACCAGCTCTGCTGTGCAGCTCCAGGAAACTGCTCCTGATTCTGCCTGTCCTCACTGATATATGAGCTTATAGACCCCAGACATCCTCCTGTCCCCTGAGCCCTGTGGTTACACCATCGCCGCACCTTCAGTGCGTGAGGTTTGATTTGCTCATACATGCCAGGTGTGAAGTTATGACCCCCCCCTTCCAGCAGACAGCTGAATGGCAGCTTACAGTGATCCTGGCTACGTAACAAATCTAAGAGAATGTAATGCACTTATTGAACATATCCATGCTGGACTTGCATTGTCAGCTTGATTTCCCTGGCCCAGAGCGTTCCCTCACCGCTCACAAAGCCTGCCTTGCTTTGCAGGCCTGAGTCCCAGGGTAGGGCCAGTGGGGAGTGCATGCCATTAATTTCAGCACTCTTTTTCCCTTCCAGCTAAGCCTGGAAAACCTTAACCAAAAGACAGCAAACCACAGGGAAGTGGAGACGTGTGTGATGTAAGTGACATCTGACTTTAAAAATACTGGCCAACACCATGAAATCTCCATCCCCATCTGTAGCACTCCTCCTGCTGTGCTTCAGCGCCAACTTCAACTGCCATCCTCTGGGATGTCTGTAAAGTTCTGCTACCCCGGGTGCTGCAATGGGATGAATTTGTAAATTCCATTAATGTATTGCATTAAGCAAACCTAGAATTGTGTGTTCTGAGAGTGTGTAGGGAAGAACCTGGCACACTGAGTGTGGGCCTTGGCTGGCATGAGTTTTCTGCCTTGTATGGCCTGAGGAGTTGGCAAAATCCTTGAGAGAATAATAAGTTCTGCTGGAAGCCACCATTTTCTGACTTATTCTAAGAATCTTTTAAACCAATATTTCAGCGTCTCCTTTTGCGGGCTCTGGAGAGCAATTTTTAACGTGTTACTTAAGAAAAATTGTTATGCAAAACAGCCCAACAGTTTCTTTTGCATGAAGGAAAGCAAAAAGCATCAAACACAGAATAAAAATCAAGTAGGTGATATTCCTGGTATAGCTGGGCTGATAAAACTGGGAGAACTGTCTGTCTGCAGATGAGCACAGATCCATGTGGTAACTTCTAGTATCAAAGGGAAGGAGAAGTCCCCATTGTGGATGTACTCCTGGTTGCATTTTATTTATATTGTTCATTTGGAGCTGATCAGTCCCTGAGGAAAGGGCGATGTCAGGAGCTGTATTCCTCCGTTTACTGTGCCCACTTGCTGTTCTAATAATAATTCTCCCTCCTGTCTGTACTGCTGCTGCATTACAACACAGTCCTTAGTGCAGGAGCACCACCTCCTTTCCTGAGCTGCTCCTGATAGTAGCTCTTCTTTGTACAGCACCAAATACCACCCTCTCCGGAGCATAAGCCAAAACCACTGCATGAGATAACTAATTTTATTTTCTTTCTCTGTCAGCTGGAAAAGCCAGCTTCACGCATTTTTCCTGCCTTCTGATACTTTACACATCGGCAGGCTATAGATTTTCTAATGTATCTTTTATGGATTGCATAAATGGCCTCTTCACAGTGGGTCTGGTGGACTCCTTCCACATGAGAACTACTTGGTTTTAAAAAACAAACCAAAACCTAGTTGTTTTCACTTGCCTGTGCCAGGGCTAACACAGGTTATGTTGGCAGCGGTTGGGTTTGTTGGGTAGTGTAACTTAACCATTGTGTAAAATAGAATTCACTGCCATGAAATTAAAAGATTGATATCTAGACTGTATGAAACATGCTTTACAATTTAAAAAAGCTCCTCAATTTTGCAAATGTATCTGAAGCTGCTTTGGAGTGCCTGGACTACCACGGTGGAGTGCAGAACCTACGGCCTTGCTGCAGGATTTAGGTCACCCTCGCTGCGGAGCACACAGGATCTGGGGTATTGTCCCTCTTCCTGAAATTCCTGAATCACTCCTGGCTACTTTTGACATCTGTTTTTTTAGGTCTCACTGTTCATTTCAATCTCATATGTTGGTGCTTTAAGTACTTGGTGTTGTTTGTTCTGTGCTGTGTAAATGTGAATGTTCAGAGGTTTCAGACACAGGCTGGTGATTCACAAAAGTTCACATCCTTCTTGCCATGCTCATGCCAAAGCTTGTGACATCTGGATGGTATGTTTTGGACAGTGGCACACATATTGCAGTTCCTGACATTATGGAGACACTTTTTACCTTTTTCTGGAGCTCTTCAACAAGTGGTTTGTGCAATGCCCCCATGGCCTTGCACTGGTGCTCTGGTGCGCTGTCACGTGGGTGTGTAAAAACAAGTGGATGTGGGCTGCATCTTGTCTAAACTGGGAAATCATGGGAATGTTTGGCTGGCAGGATGGCCCTCTAACTTACCCCAAAAGCTGGGTGGAAGCTGCCAATTTCTCCTGCATTTGTTAGGCATTAAGTATTTGTTCAGGGAAATATTTCTGTAGCCTCTTCAGTTACTCTGAAGGATTTTTGTGACAGTTGCTGAAGGATGCTTCTGGGTGCTTCCTGATGGCTGGAAAGAGTTTGCCATTTCCTGGCTTGGATTGGGATATGTAGGTAATTATTTGTGCAAATAGTATCCAGACAGAGTTGCTAAACAAATGGAAACGTGTTGCTTAACAGAAGAACTTACCAGAACTGGTAGAGAAGCTGCTGAAAGTAAAAGCTCTACATTTGCCCAGTTAGAGGTGTGTTTATCTTGCACAAAAATCCTGAGCAGGGCAGAGCTGAAGACAGCAGCCATTTCCAGAAGAGGTGTTTTCTTGTTGCTGCTGCTGCCGCAAAATCTGTAGCTCATCTTTGGATGCTCAGAAGGATAATTTGATATCTGTTGTGTTTGGAGTAAGATTTTTAAAAGCCACACTGCCCCTGTAAGCTTTCATATTCCCTTACTTACTCAATACTACAATTGTCTACATTATATCTTAATTTTTTGTTCAAGTGATTATTGTACAGTATAACATTTTACTCATATGAGAAATAAAAATGGATCTGCAGGTGTGATTGTGGGCAATGCAAGCCATGGAATTAAACAGTCATGAGGATGCAGAGAGGAAGGATGGTAGGGTACTTTTTAGCAATCTGTCTAAATTTGCCATATTTTAGCAATAGGAAGTAGCTACAATTTTCAGGAGTTACAGAAGAAAATTAAATATAAAGAGAACTGAGGCTGGTCTCTCTACATACAGCTGCAAGATAAACACTTCTGCAGTAGGCATAAACACCTCTGTGGAAGGCAAATTTGGAGAGGATTTCTTTGTCCAAATGTGAAACCCAAGTGCTGTTTGTGCTAAAGTCCTTTCATTGGCAGTTTTGTGTTCGTGAAGACAATCCTCAGAGTCACTTTATTTTGAGACTCTTGTACCACTGTTACTTTTAATTTTGCTCTGTTAATTAGTGCGTTGTGCAATAATTAGTCGTATGCCTTGGTTCTCAGCTGTTTTTTTTTAATGAGTCTTGAGAAGAGTAACCTGTGGAGAACTGCATGCTCTGTGTTACATCCCCATGGAACTGAACATGCATCTCAGTCTGGATGAATTCATAGCAGCCCTTGATGTTTGAGTAATATGGCTATTTTCTTCTTCATAGGACTGAGCTTCCCGTAAAAGAAATCATGTCATCAGGGGGAGCTGAAGATGATATTCCTCAAGCAGAGAGAAAAACAGTGACAGACTTTTGCTACTTACTGGATAAATCTAAGCAGCTCTTCAATGGCTTAAGGTTAGTGGGTTTTTGACAGTATTCCTTCAGAAAAGCCTTGGAACACACACTGCAGTATGTGATGCTGAAATTAGTTGTACAGTGAACATTTCAAACTCAAACCCAGTAAGTTTGTTTAGGAGAGAACAATGTACCTCTGTATGAGGACTTTTGGACCATGTATGTAAGAATGTCTGTAGGAGCAGAGGTTCTAGTTAATAGTAAACTAGAAGCTGGAAATTCCATGAAATTGATGTAATTGTTGCTGAAATGGTGTGTTTGAAGGGCACAATTAAGGATTAGGTGTGACTGTGTACAGTCAACAGCATGCAAGTCCAAAATACCACACTCTTCGTGGAAAAAGAAAGCAATGAGAAGGATTGGCCCTAGGTGGGAGGAAGGGAGGAGAGGGAATATTTTTGGGAAAGACATGTAGAAAGAGATAAACATAAACATCCAGACCATACCCTTTGTGTGTCTGGTGAAAACAAATGCTTAATCCGAACTGTGGAGAAAGGGAAAAATCTGCATTTATCTACAAAGCAGCTGCAACAACAACTAGAAAGTCTGGCTGGTTTGTCTGCAGGGGAATACATGTTTGGACAGTAATATGGATATCCTGTTTATGTCAGTATATGCTGAGTTAAACAGCATGTATCCAAAGCTGCTTTATTTCTAAGCTTTGCTGTAGCGTCTCTTAAGTAACGGGTTTGAGCTCATATCTGGTTGGCAGTTCAGCCTCTTACTGGTCTCTGAGTAATGCTGTATATTTGGGCCCTTATAGCTCTCTGTTAGTCTAACACAGATGGTTAGCAAAGATGCTTTTAATTCCTCCACCTCCCGCTATTGATAATCCTTTAATGTGCTTTAAAAGTTGATTACCAAAGCCAAAACAAACAGTTTGTGCTCCAAAATCTGAATGGCAAATGGGCAGTAGAGACCAGGAGTTCTTGGTGATTGCATTTGACCCCGCATGAAAGACAGTCTAAAGCAAAAGGACTAACATTTTGATACCAGGGTTTCCAGGACTGTATATGGCATTCCACTGGCTTTCTGATAGATTTTGCTTGAAATTTTGGCTCAAATCACTGAAGAGTACAAATGAACACAGTTCATGTGTGGCTGTGTGCTGCTTCAGTTCAGATCAGAGAGGTGGCAGAGAACCTCCAGCCATTCTCTCTCTCCTTTGGCCATAGAGGGAGGTAGTGTTTGTATTAGATTTTGAGATGAGAGATGGAGTTTCTGAGTATATCCATAGTACTTTTTCAGAAAACAACTTTCTTGTCCAGCTAAGTGAAAAGAAAATTGAATATACCTTTGGATGAAGTATAGCCAATAAAAATAGAGAGATGGGCTTAAGCAGCCAGTTCTGCTGTGTGAAAATAGGGACATTCCAGAATGGGAACCTGCCCCTGTAACGTGGCACAGTTACTTCGTACACTTGACCACCATTTCACCTCTAAGACCTATGATTCCCATGGGTGTAATGACAGGATAAAGCAACATTATAATTCTTAGGTATCTCCTCTGTTAGTGTTTGTTCTCTGGGGAGTTCACCTGGAAATGTCTTGGCAAGCATCCCAATTCTTAGTCCAGTTGCTTGCTTTTTCCTCCAGCATAATAAATGCATTTGATGCATGCCTGGCACCTTCTGTTTTGAAGATGATGGCCTTTGCTGCTGTGTTTTATACCATTCTCTTGTCCCTACCACATTTCATGGAAAAGAAATGATGGGGGAGGGAGAGGAGAGCAATGATTTCCTTCCCAAAACCTCCTCTGGGCACTTCAGCTACGGGGAGCTGAGCCTATAGCTGTGTTGGCAGCTGCTTAGCTGTTGCTGCTGCCAAAAATTGCAAGGGCTAAGCCTGCCACGTCTTTGTTTCAGTAGCATTTCCTTCCTCTCTTCCCAATACAGATGCCAAATACAGCATTTGAGGAAAATATATGATGGTCTGCCAAGGTTGCTGCTCGAAAGTGTACTTTGTGCTCTTGCTTCCAGTGATACCATCTCCTCTGGCCATGCCTGCTAGGATAACACAGGGGGACTTGTCTTTCTAGTGTCTGTACCCTGGGCTATATAAGTTAGAAGAAACTGTTAATAAAGTATGTTCCAATGGCTCTCTTCTCCCCTTTCCCCACTCCCACTTGCTTTTTTCTTGAAAAAGGCTGGAAAGAGGGAGGATGTAAGGAAGCAGTTTGTCATGGTGTACTGTCACTGGTATTAGTTTCTTTTTAATGTTAAAAATTGCTTAAATGTGTTCAGTATCACAAAGAAGCCTGAAACTTTAAGGAATTAAAAGACTTTCTGCGACTCTGTTTTAGGGAAGTGATTGTCCCTTTGTACTGTGCACTTGTGAGGCACCTGGTCATGTTCTGGGCCCCTCATGGCAGGAGAGACATTGAGGGGCTGGAGTGTGTCCAGAGACAAGAAAAAAGCTGGGGAAGGTTCTGGAGCACCAGAAGCAGCTGAGGGAGCTGTGGCAGGGCTCAGCCTGGGGAAGAGAAGGCTCTGGGAGGACCTTCTGGCTCTGCACAAGTCACTGATAGGAGGGGGCAGCCAGGGGGGTCAGTCTCTGCTCCCAGGGAACAGGGACAGGACAAGGGAAAACAGCCTCAAGTTGTGCCAGGGGAGGCTCAGGTTGGACATCATGAGGAATTTCCTCATAGAAAGGGTGGTCAGGCCTTGGGAGGCGCTGCCCAGGGAGGTGGTGGAGTCCCCATCCTTGGAGGTGTCGAAGGAACAGCTGGATGTGGCACTCAGTGCTGTGGTCTGGGTGACAAGATGGTTATTGGTCGTAGGTTAGGCTTGGATGATCTTGGAGGTCTTTTCCAACCTCAGTTGTTCTGTGATTCTATATCTATCATACTTTTCCAGATCAAAATGTCCTGTTGCTCCTTGTGCAGGCTGCAAGAATCATGATTGCTGTCCTTTCATGGAATGTGGTGATAGTGTTTAACTGTGTGTTTTGTAGATTTGTAGTAAGATGCAAGTGTGGAATCTCTTAGTTTTCTTCCATGCTGCTGCTGCTTTAGAAACAACAGGACTCTGTTAGTTCAGGTAGTGCTGTACGCACTGTGGTCCCAGGAAGGGGCTGGATTCTCACACTGAGGGCATCGGTGCACAGGCCCTGTGCTCATATTTTTATGGGTTCTGAGGGTCCATAGGGAAGCTGTATCACAGCTCTATTATCCCACTGCTGCTCAGGTTCTGGGAACAGGAGCCTGTAACTACTACAAGCCCATGAACATAAAAGGAAATTGTCTCTTTTTATCACCTGTCCAAACTGTGAATGTATTTAAAGCTTTGAATATTAAACTTACAGTTATTGTAGCCTTCCTCTTTGAAGCGTACTGCTGAGTCTCTAGGACTTTCTCAACATCTTTAATGTCCCCGTGTGACAACTTCTATGTGGCGCTGGCCAAGCACACCTCAGCACCTTTAATTGGGTTTCAGCCAGTATTATCTGGCAGCATGGCTGAAATTAACTCCTGACAGAGAATTAATTATGAGCACGTAGTTCTCATCTTTGTGGAGACAAAGAGTACAGCAAGAATTGGATAAAATTCTTGACTGTCTGTGAAATTTATCCACCAGCCGTTCTAGTGCAGCAGGAGAACAGTCTTCTGTGCCCAGGGTGAGAAACCCATCATTCTAGAACATCAGAGTTTGTATCTTCATGTCCCGTTGGGAATATTTTAAAAGCCAAGAAATTGGAAATGATTTCCACTTGTTGTTGCAAGCTGTTGCACTCTAAATCAAATTTATCCAAATAAATCCAAAAGCCTCCTCTGCATTTGGATTTATTTGATTGCTCCTTTATCCCTCCAGTAGTGGTATCCAGCCAGAGTGGGTGTCCCCCGCACCGCCGGTTCTGAGCCAGCAGCCTGGGCTGGGCACACCCCACAGGAAAACCTGATGCCTTTGTCTCTCCTCACTGCTCTGGTGTCCTTCTGTGGAAGTAGCAAAATGTCTTGCTATAACATAGGTCTTTAGTTCTCAAGTTGGGTGTATAGTTGCTTCTGGATCATGTATTTCCTGTCTCCTTTAGTGAGAGGAGCTGTGTTAAAACACCACTCTGTAATCAACCAAGGCTTTGGAATTTTTTGGGGCTATTTCTCACCAAATAATGCACATCTCCATGTCCTATTAAAAAAAAAATGCACTAAATGTCCCTTTTGCTTATGCATCCATTTTCTCATGGCAAAATTTCTTGGTACATGGGAGCAACATGTGTGATGTTCAGCACAGAGCAGTAAAGGGATGGCAGGAATGGCAGCTCTTGTCTGCGAGAAGCTGTGGTGAAACCACAGTAATATATTGTCATAAATGAAGTTTTATTACAGCCATGTCAGAATACTATCAAAAGAACAAGTGCAACTGTCTGTTTCCATGGAGATCTTTCCCATTCCCTGGGGAGCTGAGGAATCCATGGTATTGTGCAGCTATGCCAGCTGCAATTAGGCAAGCACGCTGCTTGAGGAATATCTGTGTGGACACCCAGCAGCGGCTGTGGACAGCAGTGGCCAAACACATGGACACTGTACTAACAGAGGCTTCTTAAAATGCCACTAATTTTCAGATACTCACATCTAATGCAGTGCAGTGAGTTGAGCTGGGCTGTATGTTTAGGTTATGTTAGAATGCTTAGGCTTGTGCAGAGGAAGGTGCGGAATGGGGAGGTGACAGGTGAGGTATAGAGAGTGTATTAATTAGCTCACTGATGAGGGATAGATGCATGAGCATGATCAGCCCATGGTTACCTGCTTATTTCTTAATTTGTGCCATACCTACTTCTCAGCATCTGAAGAAGGGTGTTTTCTTGCTCCCATATGTTAAGCCTTTTGCTCAAATATCCTGAGCAACTTGGCCTAGAAAACCGTTTTACTATGGATAGGGTTCTTCAAGTCAACTTGTTAATTCAGTCATTCTATAAGTTAGTGTCAAGGAACTTTGATTTGTATAATTTGAAAGTTATTCATTTTAGTGTTTTGTATTTATATTCACTTTTTTATTTTTAATATTGAATCTTGTGGTAGTGCTAATTAAATTAAAGATACCTCTTGCTATATCGAAGTCTGAACTGTAGCTTGGATGTGTGTTTGGACAGTGCCTTAACTTCTCTTGTTTAGCTAAAATGTTTGCATCCATTACAACAAGAGAAGGTGGTGTATCATTCCTTGCAGTAAATGCTTTAAATTTACATGTGTTTGTATCAAGCCCTATTTGAATGAAGATATTGGTATCCTGAAGCACATATTTATATTCCTGTTTACCCCTCACTACACCAACATATGTTCTAAGATTTTGAGCAGCCAATTGCAAGTTTGAGGGGATTTTTCTTTTCTTTTTTTTTTGGTTAAAATCCTGCTCAGATTCCTTGTCATCTTCATGGAATATCAGCACCAAGTATTGGGATGGTTTTCCAGGCTGGTAGAGCTGCAGCTGGTAAGGGATTCATTTTACTTGTAGTAGCTGAGCTAGGTCCCTTCAAGCTATGTGGGAAGTACAGTTGGCTGATGAGCAAAGGAATATTAATTTCCTTTCCTACCTCGGGTGCTGTTAAAGCAATTACAGTGAGCAGAAACAGGCCAGAATACTGCTCTGAAATGGTGTGTACTGCTCTGCTTCTCTCACTCCTTCAGAGGACATGGCAAGGTTTCCTAAAGGTGGTGCTTCCCTTGATCGCTACCCTCCAGGCTTGGAAGTGGATTGTGCTGCTTTTCTGCCCGTCTGCTGAAGGTGGTACATGATCCAGCACAGTGATTTGAGAGAGCATTTCCCTGCAGAAATTATTCTTGAATCAAATGAAAGAGGATGCTATCTTGGAAAAGCTGTTCTACTTCCACTTGTAGAGTTGTGCACCTCCTTTGAATGAGCTTTGGTTTAGATGTGTAGGGAGCATTTGCTCAGTGGGACTCAGGGGTTTGGTCTCCTCTGTTGCATTTGTTCCAAGATTCAGGTCACTCCCAGGAGATGGGAGGAGTGAGGGCTAAGAGCACAAACCTTTAAAGTCAAAATCCTTAGGAATACATCATAGTTTTGGGATGAAAATATACCACATCATGGAAATCGAGGGGAGATGGGAGAGCAGAACTGAACTGGGTTGGCTGACTCACCTTGTAGCACTGGAGACTGACAGGAAAAAACCCGTTCTCAGATTGTGTCATGTGACTAACTGAGTTAGAGGGTGACAAATGTGGTGATGATGTAACAGTGAATGTTAACTATGAGCATCCATATGCTGGCCTGACCTGGTGACATTGGGGCAGCAGTTTGGTTTATGATGTCATAGGCTTTGTTTCTGAAACACAGCAAACAGCCTTATCCATGTGAAAAAGATTATTTCCTTAATGAGTAATAAGAATTATTATCAGTCTAAATGAACTAATTTCCTTTCGATTATTCTGCTTGCTCTTGGGTTTTTCTTTATTATGATATTTTAAGAGGCCAATTTATCTTTCTGTGCATATAACCATTAAATTACTTTTCTTTTAGCAAGATTGTAAGATGTTTTCAAACACCTGTTACATGTAGGAACATGGTCATTTCCTATTTGGAGAGATCCAATAACCACAGATTCTGAGAAACTCCAGGAGTTATAGTTCTTGTAGTTCTGGGTGCAGGCAGAATTCTAAAGTATGTCAAGTGATTCCTGAACAAAGCTGTTCTTACTTTGACACAGACATGCTCCCGTCATGTTGCGCTGAGTGGATTCTGCTCCCTAACTCTGCTTTTGTCACTGTCTCTTGCAGGGATTTACCTCAGTATGGACAGAAGCAGTGGCAGTCCTATTTTGGGCGAACATTTGATGTTTACACCAAACTCTGGAAGTTCCAACAGCAGCACCGGTAAGGGAATGTTGTAGGCAGATGCGTTGTGTGGGTTTAAGTACAGCTTTAATCTCTGGTATGCCTAGTGCACCAGCTAAGATTGAGATTTCACTGTGTTGTTCAAGCATGAAGGGAGGGAACAGCCTCTTCCTGCAGTGCTCACAGTCTATTGAATTAAAATGTTGCAGAGTTTTCAGTGTGACTTTTTAAACAAATCCTTTTGCTCTACCTGAGTGTGTGGTGCTTTAATTTCTTACCGAGGTGGTGAAGGATTCTGCAGAGCAGAATCTGGAATGGTGTGAAGTCTCTTGCTGCAGCGTGGGCTCTGATCCTTCACACCTTCCTCTGGTTGCATCGTCTGAGTATTCCCCTGGGAAGTTGTGACCTTTTGTTGTGTGTATTTTGTGCAACATCCTTATGTCTGGTTCTTGCAAGTTTATGCAAGATAAACGACCCTTGTTATGGCTGTGTGTGCTGTCGGCTCTGTGAAGGGTTGCTGCTGGCAATGGTGCACCAGTAATGAAAGCTGAATTTGGCCCTGCAATATCTCTTTGTCTTGTCTGGTGGGATGTTCTGGAAAATTTGGGAATGCCTTTTAATCTTTCTTTTATCTCTTGCAACATAGACAAGTATTGGACAATCGGTATGGGTTGAAGAGGTGGCAAATTGGGGAAATTGCTTCCAAGATTGGACAGCTCTATTACCATTATTAGTAAGTAAGCACAGAAGAGGATTCAGTGGGCAATGCAGGGTTAGTGGCAGCTCCATGCCAAACGTCTGGATGCTCAGTCAGGAGGATATTAGTGTTTTGGCTGAGTCATGATGCCTGTTTCTGGATGAGGGCCCTTGGGATTGCATGGGGTGCTGCAGGGAAAGGCCCCTGTGAGCCTGGTACCTCATTGCTGGTCACACTGGTACTGCCCAAGGACTTTGCATCTGCCTCCTAAGTATCATCTATGCATGCTGCATTGGACTGTTGTGGAAGAGTGTGATTTACAAGTTTGGGAGCTTAATGTTCCTTTAAACTGTTCAGTGAACCCATCACATGTGGGTGCAAGATGGGCAATTTTGCTTGTTATCTGAAATGGGATCCAAGCTCTGACATCTGGTTCCCCAGAATGAGAGTCTGGCTTTCGTATGTTGTTACTGAGGAGGGAGTTTTGCCATGAATGCACAGGATGGTTGAATGGGCAGGAAGGGAGGGTTTGGCATTGCTTTCACTCTCAGGCAGTGAGCTGATCCCATTGTTCCCCTGCAGCTTGCGCACCTCCGAAACCAGCTATCTCAATGAGGCTTTCTCCTTCTACTCAGCAATTAGGCAGAGGTCATACTACTCCCAAGTCAACAAAGAAGACAGGTATGTCTGAATGGAGGCCCTTGTTTTTTTTCAAGACTAGAAAGGTGTATGGAAGCAGCAAAGGGCTATAAACTGTAGCAGCATAACTGGGATAAAATCCCTGTTGTTGAAGGAAATTTCTTTTAATCCTCTTGCCATGATTGAAAAATTCAGGATAAATAAGAGCTTTACAGTATGACTGTAAAAATAAACTGTTACCTTGTCCTGCATAGAAAGCCATTAGCCCCAAAGTTTTGTCATTTTGAATCCTGTGCAGTTTCAGTGCTGCAACCCAGAATGCTGTGGCTGGAAGATGGGTCAGTGAGGCTGAAGCAGAGGAATCTATTTGATTCTGATCAGGCTTTTCAGGGGAACATCAGCTCGTACTGCAATAGAGCAAGGTTTGAAGAGCCAGCCATGCTATCTGACTCCCATGCCCTTGTCACATAAGGCGATGGTGGAGAAGGAGGCGGCTGTGGCCTTCTTAAATTATTTTTTATGTCGCTGTACTCAATTTTAACTAAACCTCTATTTATTGGCAGCCAGGTAGTTATTCATCACCACATGAGTTCAGTCAGAACTCTTACCCTGCAAGTGTTCAGCCCTGCTCTGGTCTTTAACTCCTCCTGTCCCTTACCCCTGCTACCTACCTCTGTTCTATATTAATCTCAAATTCGGCTGTGATGTTTTTGTTGTTGTGTTTAGGCCCGAATTAGTGGTTAAGAAGCTGCGTTACTATGCAAGGTTTATAGTGGTTTGTCTCCTGCTCAACAAAATGGATGTTGTAAAGGATCTTGTAAAGGTATGTTAAAATCAGGATAAAGGTGCTGAGGGGTAGGAGGTTGCTGATCCTGGCTTTTCTAGTCTGTCTGACATCCAAGGTAGTGAATCTTCTGTGATTCAGACATTTAATAATGACACTTTAAGTTCAAATGTTTTGGTAGCATTGTTTAAACAGCAAGTAAAAATATTCCAATAACTGCAGCCCAGACAGGGAGGTGCCCTGGAAATGCAGTGAAGGAACATCAGGCTGCTCCCCACAGCATATGCTTCCCAGCCCCTCTGACAACCTTGCTTCAAGCAGCTCCTGTTCTTGACAGCTTTGTGTAGGTTGCATTGCTGTCTGTGTCACAGCTCCCTTGAACTGCAGGCTTAGCTTAGCATAGCTAAACGAGCCACACCATCCCCTTTCTCAATGTATTTAAAGTTACTTGCAAGCTGAAATTTGAGTCCTTGGTATCCATAGCTTATGGTAATAACCAGTGATATAGCTGTATGTGAGTGGGATAGTTACACTTAACTCCAGATATTCTTTGCATTTGGACCTACGTAAAAGACAATTTGCATTGCCAGAACTCAGTGTAACGTTGGCATTCTGTCTGCTGAAAGAGCGCGTTTTGGCTGGCATGTTAGTCAGGAGTGTGCTGCATATGTTCTCAAGGAATTTATTTATTTATTTATTATTGTTAAAGGCCAGCACAGCTAACCAAATGTAAGGTTACTGACTGCCTGTTAAAATCTGGTTTTAGGAGTGACTGTCTGTCTGTCTCTGATCTATTCACATCAGGAGTTGTCAGATGAAATTGAAGACTACACTCATCGTTTCAATACTGAAGATCAGGTGGAGTGGAACCTGGTTCTTCAGGAAGTGGCAGCATTTATTGAGGTGAGAATACCATTCCCTATAGTTGTTTGTTTCAGAGCTTTCTGTCTTGTTGACAGACGTGTTCCTGTATCACCACATCTGTGAGGGAAGCAGGTGTGCCAGTGCAGGGACAGTATGCCTGTCCCATTAATCACTGACACGTGTTCACAGGAGTGTTAAAATATTGCCAGAATGGGTGGCAGCATTATCATTCACTCACCTCTTTTGCTATTCATATCTACAAAGAGAAGGCAAACTAAAATAGGCAAACTAAAATTATTCTGAATGTAGGAGTATTTAGTTTATTCTGCATGAACTTGTAAGGTTGTTGATAACATTTGACTCCTCAGGTACAGAGAAGCTGAAGCAGGGTCTATGTCATTAGAGGCAGTATGCTTTCCTCTCTCCTTCATGTGCTTGTACCATGTATTTCTTGCAGTCCCTGAGAACTTTGCTTTTCCAGATGGGAAGGCATTACCCTGTAGCCTGCATACAAGTATATAAATACATGTATGGCAAAGTAATTTTAAAAATCTGCCTCAGTTGTGAAATGTTTGTTTTAAGTTCTGAGACCTGTGGACTTCTCTCTGACTGCAAATCTGTATGTTTTCCTGAATTCTTAGTTTATTCTGGTTGCTTTTTTTAGGCAGACCCTGTCATGGTTTTAAATGATGACAACACCATTGTAATCACCTCTAACAGGCTTTCTGAGACGGGAGCTCCGTTGCTGGAGCAGGGGATGATAGTGGGACAGCTTGCTCTTGCAGATGCGCTCATTATTGGGAACTGCAACAACCAGGTAAAGGAAATTCTGGGCACCTGAGTTTGCATCTTTGGAGTCTCCCCCTGTGGCATCCCTTCTGATCATAAAACAGAGATTCCAACAGAGGAGAACATTGAAATGTTTTTATTGTGATGTTTGCAGTGGCAGAAAGAAGAAGAGGGTTCTCAGAAATAAAAGCTAAAAAGGAAATATTGGATATTAGACCTGTGGTACTGACCTCTCATTGCTTATATTCATCATGTCAACTAAGTAGATACAATTGATTTTCGTATACTGGATTGTTTGTAACAGCATTCAAGCATGAGAGGCCTCTAAGACATATCTAGAAAAAGCTTGACTAAAGCTTTCACATGACTAAAGCTTTCACAACTCCAGCTTCTTGCAACTTCAGTGGCAACAGGAAGAGTTTTTCAAAAGACATTCGAGGTCCTGATTTTTAGGTGATAATGATAGCGAAGTTATGCAAACTTCGTGACTTCTCTCTGAGCTCTTCCTAGGTAAGCAAGGGAGTTGTATCTAAATGACCCTTTGTGTGTCTTTGTCAGATTTTGTTTGAATTCATGGTACATAGTCATTTCAGCACTTGATTTGCACACATCCCAGAGAAGTCTGTAATTTAGAAGCAGGATTCTGCAATGCAGTGACTTGGCCTGGTAGATCAGTAACAAATAACAGTTTATAATGTCTGAGCTTTTCTGTGTCTGTCATTCACAGCTCTTTAGAGGTTCAAAGATGACCCTGATGGATCCCCAAGAGAGAATGGTCTCTCTGATGTGCAGTGGAGTCTCTTAGCTGGGTAATTCCAAAGAAATACTGTTTAATGTGTATCTGACAGAATAAACTGTTTGACTCTCTTGCAGGTCAAGTTCAGTGAATTAACAATCGACATGTTCCGAATGCTGCAAGCCCTGGAGAGGGAACCGATGAACTTGGCATCACAGATGAACAAACCTGGAATGCAGGTGAGTTCTGCTTCACTAACAAATCTGGCAACAGATCTTAACTGAGTTTTTTGTTTGATTGGTTTTAAATACTGTACTCCTTCAGTATTGTCACTTTGCAGAACAGGTTAATAAAGGTGGTGTAATTCTTACTAGAAATTAGTGAAGAGTAGCTCAAACCCATGAACTCATCAGATTGCTAAGTCATCTGAAAGTTAATGTCCTCTTCAGAGAAAGAATAAAGTGTTTTATCTGGGGCAAAAAGAAAATATGAAGATTTTTAATTTATTTAATTGAGATGAAGTGTGAATTTTGTCGCTCATTTCTTGGGTGATACTTTAGAGAGTAGGAATGATTTAGCTAACAAGTTTCAGTGAGGGATAATATAAAATTCTGGTTTGAAGACTGCATCTTGCTTTTGTGTGTAGTAGGAAATGCAGAATGGGCAGACCATTTGTGTGGGAAATGTGTTGGAGGTGAACATTCTAATGAATAGGAATGTAGAGGGTTGTGAAACTGCCTTGATAATACCTGGTTGTTTGGGTTTTTGCAGTAGTGTTTTGTTTCTTTCTTTTAACAGGAGTCAACAGAGAAACCAGCCAGGCGGGAAAACCCCCATAAATACCTACTTTATAAACCAACTTTTAGCCAGCTGTATACATTTTTAGCAGCATCATTTAAGGTTTGTGAAATTGGTGAATTTATTTGTAATTAAAAAAAAAACCCTGGACACTGTGTGAGACTGAATGAAATGTGGATCTCCACTGATCTGGAGAATAGAAAAATCTCAAGAGTATTCTTTCATTTCATTTCATGCCAAGCACAATCCAAAATCAGGGAAGAACATCAGGAAATTGTTGCTCTAGAGCACTGTATAGCTGCTGAATCTCCAGTCCTGTATCCCATTCGAACTGTAAACAAATCTTCCTTTGTGAATTGTTTGGGAGTTGGGGTCTGCATGGATCTTGGCAGCTTTTGGGTTCCATATCATGGAAAGCCTCAGATCTGGACAGATAGCGAAGGAGTCTGTGTGGAAGTAGATGCTTTCTCAGTGCTGCTTGGAGCTCTGATATCAGACATTTGTGTGGAGAAAAGTTACAGACATTTCATCAGGTGACTTTTGGTCTGGTGGAAGGGGTGTATGTGGTGGGGCAGGGCAAATACACATACCAAGAGCAGAGCGGAGCAGAGCCAGAAGCAGGAGTAGCACAATTATAATGACAATTGTATTTATGAAGGTGATAATTCACTATTAAAGTAAACTTGTACCTTTCTTCCCTTGCCACTGCTGTCCTTGTTTGCATTCCAGGAGCTGCCTGCAAACAGTGTGCTGCTGATTTACCTGTCTGCCACGGGCGTGTTTCCATCAGGTCGTTCGGATAGTGAAGGTACAATAAAGGAATGCTCCCTGTCATGAACAGGGCTTGAATTCTCTTTATGTTCCAGGACAAGTGACCAAGAAAGATGTCACAAAGCTCCTTTTAAAAGACAAGTCAATTCAATTCTCCTGTCTACTTAGTAAGATAGCCTTTATTTTCCACAAGCGATTAAATCTTTGTGTTTTAATTAGTGTACATTAACCTGAGAACTTTCTAAAGGACACATCCAGTTTTTGATGCATCTGAAGTATTAAAAGCCTTCCAATTTCGAAGACCACGTGGCTCAGTTGATGCATCAGCACAAAGTTCATAAAATGGCTCAGTGGCACTCTGTGATTCTTTCCAATCCCCAGCACCAGGACAATGTGTGGCCAGGAGATGGGTGGTGAAAGGACTCAAGCAGCTGCAGGGACTGGTCTATTTTCATGCTCATTAACCTGACAATTCAAGCCCTTTTCATGATTTTTGACAATTCCCCACACCTCACCCTCCTGTTCTTTGCAATCTAGCAGAATATTTGGATGCAGCTGCAATGTAAAAGCTGAAAACTGGTTGGCTGAAGTAAACATGGTCCAAAGATCTGTTTATATAATTCAAGAAAAAAATCACAATGACTTTTTAACATCCTAAATATTGTAAAAACCTCATCTGTTTGAGACTTGCATTCCTTTATAAGATGCATGCTTTGTCCTCCCCAGTGCATGATTTATAGAGCTCTCAAAATGTTAAAAGAAAAAAAAAAAAATCCCTGTCAGCTGTGGATGGTGGCAGTGGTTTTTTTAAATGCTTTTAACATTTTACTTCTTGCTGCAACTTGGTGATAGGTCCTAACTGAAGTGTATTCTCTAAAGCCTGTGGTATGTCCCCCTCTCTGCATGTGTTGTTTCAGCTTAAGACCTTGTGGCAGAGGCATCCAGGCTCAGTCACCTGAAGAGCTGCACAGCCAGTGCAGCTTTCATTCAAAGAATCCATCATAACTGCATTCTTTTAATAAGGTGGTGTGGTCTGCACACAGTTCTGCCTTATTAAAAGGGAGAGCAGCTGCAAGTTGCACTGTCCATCGCCTGCAAGCCATGTGTTTGGCAGACTACGTGAGGTGTTTGTAGCAGTGCTAAATTAATGTTTGTTCTGTTCCTGATTTTGTATCCCCAAAGCTTCCCTTAAATGGAAAGGTGCCCTGTATCCAAACCTGAAAAAATTGCATTTGGTGGCCAAATATGGGTCAGCCAAGTCTGCAAATGTATGACAGAATGAGGAAACCCTAATACTTTATTTTACTAATGTTAGTGACATTTCATACCCATACCAATGGCAAAAATATTTCTTGATATGTTGTAGGATTTGATATTTTTTATAGCCATTGCTTTCATCTTTGCTCTCCATCAGACATTTGGGGGTAGCTCAGTTTTACAAATTTAGCAGAATATTCAGCTTACTGTGGGAACAGCTTACAGCTTACCATCCAGGGTGTGTGCATGTGAAAATTGTGAATTCTGACTTTGAAATCTTAAAATACAAATCTTTGCTATAGAGTTGAAATCAAGTTAAAGCTGTTTTGTCCTTTGTCATTCTCTGAGTTCTCTCTTCTCCCCTTTGCAGTGTTAGAACTGCAAATGATAGTAGTATTTCTAATATTTTTGATTCATTTAGCCTTATTTTTTGATCAAATTCTGAATCTGGAATATGCAAACTCATACAGTAATTTTACAAAGGTATTGATTTTCCTGTATCAGATGTGTAATGGGTTTTAATCTTTTTTTCTATAGTGTAACGAGCCAGTATTTGGATCTTTTGCATTATGTTTGTGGATAAATAGTGAATAATTAAATTATAAGTTATGAAGTTGCGTTCCTTACTTCTATTTGATAGATGCTGAAATTGCTAAAAAAGCATAAAATGGAATATGCAGTTAGTGAAGTCTCCACATTCCTCTCTCCCCTCCTTACAACTGCAGTAGTTCAAATTCCCTTAGTTTTCTGAGATTTCTTGTTGTTTCCTCCCTTTCACGAAATCACTAGATGTCTAACATAGGTGAGTTGCCCTTGCTGATTTTAGCTTCATTTTTCCACATGAAGGTCCGTACGATTTTGGGGGTGTTCTGACAAACAGTAACCGGGACATTATCAATGGGGACGCGATCCACAAGCGTAACCAGTCCTACAAGGAGATGCACTGGTGAGTGTTGTTGTGTACACCGGCAAATTCACAAGAGTTTCTCTTTAATAGAGAAAAATGCATCAACACCTCTGGAATTCAAACTCCTCAGTGCAGGACATCATAATGGAGATTGGCTTTGAACACTTAGAAATGAATATGCTACTTTAAATGATTATTTAAACACTTCACTTATGTGAGTTAACAGAAATTCTTAATTACTGGCAAACTTCATGTTAGTGATGGATGACTTCTCAAGAAGTTAAACATCTCCTAAACTAATAAGAAGTCCCAGAGCCCATATTATAGACAATACCAAATTAGTTGTGCAGTTTCTCTCTGAGGATCAATCTGGGGACCAGGGCATGGGGAATCTGCTTTTTATCTGGCTGTTTATCTAGCTGTGGGCAGCTGTGTGTCTGAGACACTTGTGCAGTGTCATAGCTGTGCAGCAGTTCTGATGCTCTGAGGTGTCCCTTTCTCTTACAGCCTTCACCCTGGAGATCTTTACCCTTTCACTAGAAAGCCCCTGTTCATCATCGTGGACTCTTCCAACAGCGTCGCCTATAAGGTAAGGCCCTTGGAGGCAGCTCCTCATGTGGTAGGATACAGTGCCAACCCCTAGATAGCTTACACTTTTAACAGGCTATTTTTTTAAACAGTTTGTATTCAGTCTTTCTTTTCTTTTGAGGTTGTGCATGCTAGTCAGGATCTGACCCTATGAAT
Source organism: Dasyornis broadbenti (assembly GCA_013397935.1). Taxonomy (NCBI): domain Eukaryota; kingdom Metazoa; phylum Chordata; class Aves; order Passeriformes; family Dasyornithidae; genus Dasyornis; species Dasyornis broadbenti. Next base: position 845,575 of record VZRN01003151.1, on the reverse strand, counting down.
AGGAACAAGAAGGAGAAGCACATGAACAACCGCTCATTGGAAAGTAATAAATCCTCCTGGAGGGAAAAAAAGTTCAAGATTTCCAAGGTCTCTGGTGGGAGGTTTATTTTTGTTTTATACCAAAGACAAATCTCGGTGTGTGTGCATGGGGGAGGGAGATAACTAATGTGCTTTTCTTTTTTTCAGTCATCCAACCAACATTCAGTTGCTTTTAAGCAACAGAAAGGAGTCAAAGCATTGAGCCTGATCTTATAAAACATGGGTTGTCTGTGTCTGAAAAGTATCTGAACCAAGGAAGTAACAAGCGTCAAATTAGCATCCAGTGTTACTGTAGAGTGGTGTTTGCTTGGATACTGAGCCTCCTTCCTAGGGTGCTCTGGACTTACAGTAGAATTTCTCCATGCCAAATCACCTCTGGGAATCTGCAATTCGGGTAATACAGAAGCAGGCATTACACTCGTGGTGACTAGTTGAATCTGGAGACACATTTGTTTCATTCGTGAATGGGGTAATAAGAATGTGCTATATCTGGGGAAAGTGCCACTTCTTCTGTGTTCCTTTTTATAGCTCCTTTATGTGCAGTGAGGGAAGGGAACATCCACAGCTGCATTTTGGAGGACGAACAGGGACGTCTAGTGGCCAGAGGAACTTGTGCCTTGTTCAGTGTCCACAGGCTGTTGTTGGTTTTAAAGGCATGTGTTGGCCAAGGAGAGGTACTAAATCAGTGGTCAGTGGGATTCAGGATAGTTTTGTATTGAGCGAAGGAGCTCCTGCTTGACAGTCAGATAATGATCTGGCTTTTCTGTTGGGTCTTTGGTTTGTTGTAGTGTAATGTATCTCAGAGGGCTTTTTAAACACCGCTTTATTTAAGTTCACCACGCTGAGTTTCAGAGCAAATCTGCTTTTTCTTGAATTCCCTTCCCCGTTTAAATGGAGGGAAATACAATTTGAATGATTTACTTGTCTTTCTGAGAAAGTGGGCATTTGGAAGGGGTTTATTTCCCTCTACTCTTTCCTGACATTCATTCCAGTATAACATCAGGGGGATTTGTATTGTTTCAGGGGAAAAAGTATGGCTTGTGTTTGGGTTTTGGTTTGGTTTTGGTTTCTTTACCCCCTTCCTCTCTAATAGAATCGTTAAAAGATGTCAAGTGGATCAGCTGTGTCAGAGAGTAAGGGATTCCAGTTCTGGACAGACCTGGGGTTCTGTCCAGAGACAGCTTAGAGAAAAGGACCTGTTTGGGACAATGGATTTCCACATGTGGATTTGTAGGTCTTGTAAGAATAACTGTCGAGTGTTTATAGTAGAATTCGCTTTTTGTGTCCCATTTAAATTTGATAATTTAATTTTCTTTAGATTTTGTGGGCATGCAGTAAGCAACTCTGTAACCTTCACTGAATTTCTTTTCCTTTTTCTGCAGTTAGCTGACAGTGGTGTGAAACCCACTAGTCTGTTCAGCACAGCTGGTGAAGAGCATCCAGCTCTGCTTGTGTGGAAGGAGCACAGAAATGTGAGCTTTGGAAGTATTTCAGGACAGGATTATAGAAGTGGCTGCTAGGAGCACTGACCCAGATCAGAACAGTGTGGGCACAACTGCAAGGAACCTAAAAAGAAATATGTTCAGCATTTCAGAAGTGACATTCACCTTCCCCATCTCTTGCCACTGAACATAGGCAGGTGTATGTAGGGACGGGTTTAGGTGTCTCATTTTCTTTTCCACTGAAGGTACATGGCAGAGCTCGCAAGGTCAGTGTTTTCCAGCCCTTGTACCCTCCTGCTTGTCTTTGTGCTGGGGTCCTTGTCCCCAGAGAACCCTGACAGGGCTGTCCTGTGACTGTCCCCAGGTACGCTGGGAGGTGTCTGGAGGCTTAAGCACTGACACGAACAAAAAGGTTCTGTGCAACTGTGTGAGGAATTGAAGTTGGTACTGACTTTTTTCCACATGGCTGGTCTGATCTTTCCTAATAGGACAGGAGCTATTCTGACATTTAAATGTCACTGCCAGCAGTACTGGCAGGAACAGCAACTGCTCACACATCTTTTTCTGCAGCCCATTCCTGCTCTCCTGCACGCATCCCCGTCCTCTCCCTCTCTCTGGAGGGCTTAAATGGTGATGACTGAAAGTAAGTCCTGCCAGGAAGTGACTTGCCAGTTTGTCAAATCAGCGGCACTTGAACAGCTTCCTCCCCTGTATATTTAGCTGAAAGTGGAAGATAACTGCAAATCGAGCATATCTACTGAAAGCCGTGAATTTTTTTTAACACTTCCATTTAAATATAGATGGCTGTGTGTTCTTGAAGGTTACCACTGCATATGTGGATGAAATAATATTTTTAAATCAATATCTTTCTGTAGCTGTGGTTGTCTAGGATCGTGGATCATGGTTAAATGCAGTGTTTTAAAACCAAACCAAACCAAAACCTCCAGCCAGTGAAAATGCAAGGCTTTTGTCAGTGATGTGGTATAAATACTTAGCTTAGCAAAGCTTACATATGAAGTGATTTCTTTTGGAGATGATGAATAGTTCTTTTTTGGAAAGAGTACATGACATGCATTGTAAAAAGTAGCAATACTTCTGTTGGAAAACTTGAACAGTGAAGTAAAAAAACAGTCAATTTTGAAATAAAATGGGGTTTATCCTTTTCAGAGTTGTCCATGCACTGAAGGGTAGGGCATTCCTTATCCAGAAGGATAGAATCTGTCAACATCTAGACTGCAGGGCAGGTTTTCCTGGCTTAACCTCTGCTGGGACAGAGTCCAGAGTACTCTCAGACAGTGCTTGAGACCCCCAAGTGACCCAGGGGTGCTCTTGGCTGTTGGTCTGCAGGGTTATTCTCACTGGTGGCATGTCTGCTTTGGTCTGTAACTGAGTGGCACAAGATGGAATTAATTAAACATGTCAATCTGCTCATGAGTACTGAGCACACGAGTTACTGGAGAAGGTAAAACCTGCCAGTGTGTGTTCAGCTCAAACCAGCAGTGCCTGGGGTGACTCCTGGAGTTTAAAATGTTTCTTTCATCAATTCCTGGGCTGGCCTGTAGTTACCGTCTGCAAGTGAATTGCCTTTGTTTCTTCCTTAGAGACCAAACCTTAGTATCCAGCATTATCAATCTTCCCTGGGCTCCTAATGGACTAGAAGGGTTTTTAGCACTGCTCAGCACTCTGTCAGAGATGGGAAATGCTTTATTTTGATTAGACTAGATTTCTGTCTTTAGTATTTAGCAGATTTATATCAAATTAATTCTGTAAAACTAATTTAACTGAAATATACTGCCTGGAAGGGAAAGTTCATTTGAATTACACAGAGGCCAAAAGGAATTAAAAATTTAACTGTTTGAGGATTCTACACAAGCAAATACTTCTAGTGTTGTTTGTCTTACACTTGTAAACTGCAGTTTTAAGAATCTAATCTACAGATGTGTGTGCTCTGGAGGCATGACTTGAGTCTGTGCTCTGAGAGGATGCAGACACAATCATTTACATTTTCTATAGCTTTGCAAGCCTTCAGTTTTAAGAAGGCTGTTCTGGTGACTCCTAATGAGGTTGTGTACATTATTTTTGGCTTTTTCCCTTTGTGATAATCATTTGCTACCAGACAGATACACAGTAGGACTGTTATCAGGTAAATATTGGTGAAACTGGACAATGGTGGTGTTTCAAGTTCTGGAGAAATTCTTGTGCAATGGGAGACTTTGGCAGTATTTGAGGTGCTGGTGGAGGGGACATGAAATGAGTGTGGCAAAATGAGAGTTCAGTACAGCAGATGTTAAGGTTGTGACACTTGTAATACTTGCTTTAAAGGAAACTTACTTTAAAATTTTTCTCCTCTGGGCCCTCCTGTTTCATCAGACATAGCTCCTCTTGATAGAAAGAAAAGGGGAAAGAATGGTTTTGACTGGGCAGTTCAGCTGGTGTTGAGGGGAGATGCTAAACCAGGTGGCTTTCACTTTTACTGCAGAACATGATTTTTTTTTCCCCAAGTACTGTGTTACTACTGAAAGCCATTTTTCCATGAAACTAGTGTCTGCCATGAGTAGCAATGAAATGAGAGAATTGTAATGCCTTTAAAATGTAGTTGGTTATATTCCTTCTGTGATCTCTGAGTAAGTGAACTTGTCAGGCTCATTGCCAATGCTGTGTGAGGGGCATGAATGTCTTGTGTCATTAATATGATTTTTACCCTTGACTTACTGAATATTCAAGGCAAGCAAAGTGACCATCAATACTTCAAAATTCTTATCTGTTACAGAATTTCACAAACTTATTTGGACAACCATTGGTGTGCTTGCTTTCTCCAACAGCATATCCAAAAGCATTACAAGGTATGTGCAGTATTGCATTTCCCAATGAGCTGTAGTTGCATCATGTGTCTATCCCAAACAGAACTCAGATTCCTCAGGAAAGACAGTTTTTCACTACTGCTAAATCAGATTAACACTCCCTGAAGTAGTATGATAAAGTTTAGCTACTGTTTGTGGTAAATAATTTGTTCCAACACCGATGATACTTCCACGGATGGCTCCAACAAATGCTAGGAGCAAAGGCTCTCCTACATGGAGACTGAGGAAATGGCCAGCACAGAATGATGGTGGTTATTACAACTCTGGGCAGCTTTATGCTCCCAGAAAGGGAGCAGAGTCAGTTAAGGTGTCTTGGTGTTAATGCACATCTACAGCAAGCCTTTATTGCCAGTCATTGGTCAGGTCTGCAGGAGAGAAGGTGTACCTAACACACAGGAGTAGCTCCTCTGTGACGGAATTTTGTGGGTGAGCAGTTTCGTGTGCCAACTGTATCCCTTTGTCTATTGATCTGTTTTTCCTTTTAGATCAGTCTCAGCGGGGTAGCCTCTTCACACTCTTTCTGAACAATCCGTTAATGGCATTCCTGTTTGTCTCTGGATTATCAAGCATGCGCCGAGGATTGTGGGAGAAGTGTCAGGATTACCTCAGAAAAATCAACCGGGACATTGCCCAGCTGCTGACCCACTCCCGATCCATAGGTATGGCCTGGTCAAGCACAGCTGAGCCTTTCGGGGGGTTTTAAGCCTTTCTAAACTGGGCTTTCTTTGCCTTCTGTACAGATCAGTCATTTCTTCAGTTTTTTGGGGATGAATTTCTTCGCTTGCTTCTCACAAGATTTATCTTCTGTTCGGCTACTATGAGGATGCACAAAATCTTCCGGGTATGCAGGGACGTCTGTGCCTTTGTGGGAATGCCAGGCCAGGGCCTGTAGAACTGCCTTGGCTTGGGTGGGAGGATCCAAGGGCTGAGCAGATCCCTGTGACCTCAGAAAGGTGACAGATGCTCACATGCTGTTCCTGCAGCTTGCACTGAGGCTGTGCCTTTGTATTTCCAAAGGCACGAAGCCTTTGACTTGCAGGAGCCTCAGTTCTGCACATAACGCAGCAGGCACACTCCAGTTCCTTTATGTCACTCTGGACAGCCCTGTCTGCTAGAAAAATTCCTCTTAATAACTTAAAATTATTATTTCTACGCAACCAGAAAGGTGTAGAACAAGAACATACTAGGAAGTGGATAGGAATGGGTCATTATTTCTGGAATGTGTTCATGTGAATGTGTTTTGAAAGCTCTTTGAAGTGTAAACAACTAAGCTAAATGGGAAGATGGTATTTTCTCTCCTTGTTGGTTAAAGCTGTGCCAACAGTGAAGTCTGCTTCTGAATCTACACCATTTTATGTGAGTGTTGGCATATAAACTGCCTGCTCCATTTTAAACTCTGCAGGAAAAGATGGGAGTGGAGCACAGAAAGGTGCAGTATTCAGTTGTTGAACTGCAGACATCAAGCAGCTCTCCAAGCCTAAGTCAGCTATCTGGGCTGCTCTAGTATCAGGGAAAATAAGTAGGTCTGTATTAGTGGGGAGAGATTTGCCCCCAGTGTCTTAGATATTTGTTTTAGGATGAGATGAGTCTCCCACTGGAGATGCTTACATGTCTGTAATTTCAAGAAATGAACTCCAGCCTAGTAGGTAAGTACAGGTGAAGTATTTTTGTCTTTTTTTAGTGTTTCTTTTTTTTTTTTCTGCAAAGCTTCAGTGATCATACCAATAACTATCTCAGACGAACAGGCATTTGTATTGCCACTGTGACCATCTCTGAGTCAATGGAAAGAGAAAACTGAAAATTCTAGAGTATTTTCTCTTTCTGTGCCATACTGAACAGATTAGGGTGAAATTGGCCTTTTGCTGTCTTCTTCCTAGAGGGTGTAAAAGAAATGAGTGTCTGATTCTCTTTGTTTTCACTGTCATCTAGCAGGAGACTCGAAATTATCCCGAATCTTATCCTCAGCTGCCAAGAGATGAAACGGTGGAGAACCCTCACCTCCAAAAACACATTTTGGAGCTGGCTTCCATACTGGATGTTAGGAATGTTTTCCTGGAAAACACACTCGATGACTATTAAAAGAAACTGTCTTACTGCAAAGGGGATTCCCTGGCCACAGATTTTGAATGGTGCAGTTTTATAATGTGAAAATCATAAAAGGAAGTACTTGATTTTATTTTTAAATGTAGGACCATTATTTTAAAAAGTAATAATAAACAGCTGTTAGTTGAGCTGTTCCATTCTGTATGGGATCAATTTTATAAACAGAAGTTTTCATGTCTTTTAAATGTTAAACTAAAGAATCACTAGAGGTTTATTTCTGGTCTTGTGGCTGTCAACCACATTTCCAACAGCTGATCCTAAGCATAGAAGTATTATTGGTTACCTTTAACCCACATTTGTGGAAATCCTTTATTTTTATACAATTTTAAGAAATTGGAAAGAAAAAAATCAACAGAAAAACCAGTATTTTATCCCCAAAGAGTTTGGATTTGAAATGGTAAAGATGGAACCACACAGTGCAAACCAACAATAGCAATAACACAGATTCCTTCATAACAAATATATTTTTTCAGTCTTAGGCAAGTGAAGAGACAAAACTGTGGACAATTAAGTTGCATTTGGAGCAGTGCTTTGAAGTGAATTTGTAAGGATACTTCATGCTCCCTATACGTTTGACACAGCAGTTTTCTGTATGAACTGTGTACTGCTGGCCAAGGACCTGGTTGGGCATGTGGTCAATAGGTGAACAAATTGCAAACCCTGAAAGTCGGCCCCCACTTCTCACTGCCCTGTGGGGCATCCTGCTGTTCGTTCTGCTGCCACAGGAGGAGGGGCCATTCTTCAATTTGAGGTACTCTTTAGAAATTCCAGCATTTCCAGCAGGTGTTATCCCTTGTTTCTGTGTGTGGATGGAATGTGTGGCTCCCACAGCATGACCACTCCCTGGCAGGAGTCCTGTATGGTGCTGTACAAGCCCCTCCTGTCACTCACGTGTCTGACCCCGCTGTGCCGCAGCCCCGTGCCCTGGGAGAGGTGCTGATGTTCCCCTTGCAGGTGAAACTAAGTGGGAGCTGCCATAACCCCCTGGATGTTTTGCATGTCCCCACCACGGCTCAGTCCTGCCCTGGAACCAGGAGCAGCAAGGGGCTGTAACTGTGGCAGCACCCTTGGCTCCCCAGCCCATCAGCTCAGTGCGGGTGTCTGCAGGAGGACAGTGGCCTTTGGGAAGGGGCTGGCTGGAGAAGGCTGTTCTGGCTGCTGGGAGGAGTGCTGGCTGGCTCATTTGGGACTGCACTGCCTGCCCTGCAGAGCTAGAGGAGCTCTGGCAGCTCCTTGCAGTGCAGGGTGAGCAAAGACCAGGGAATGGAGATACTTTAAACTACTAAATGAAAAAGTCAATTGTCACTGTTCCATGGGCTGCTAGAAAAGAAATGAAAGAACAAGCCTGATGAGTGCTTTCTGTTGAATTGCAGCCATGCCCCTGTGCTTAGGTGGAAACAGTGCAGAACTTGGTGACTACCAACCATAGTGTCATGACAGTCCTGGGTGCAGTGCATCACCCGGGGTGTGATTTGGTCAGCCAGAACAGCACTGGTGGATCCATTTCACTGAGGGACCACAGTGTGGAACAGCAGGAATGGCTGCAGTGTAGCTGTAGAGTTTGCATGAAGGTTCTTTGTAGCTGGGCTGAAGCTTGCACCATCCATTCTTTATTTCCCAAGTGTACAAAATCCTGTGAATGCTCATGTTTGTCCTAAGCAGTCTTGAAGCTGGTACATTGAAACCCCATCTTGGTGCTGCTCTTTGGACTCTGGCAGGACTTCATTTCCCGGGCTGTGGAGTCTGTTCTAACGAGCGTGTTTGTGTGTGTGCATGTGTGTACTCGGTGTTTGTGTGTGTATGTACAGTACACATACATCTACTGGCTGGTGTAAATTGTAAATATGTATATATGTATAGGTACTTATATATGTATTAAAAAGAATGAACTATTACAATGTCTATATACAAAATTTATATATACACATACGCCATGTTGGGTGGATTCCACAAGGTGCTGCAGATCATTTGTGGTTGTAGTAAAGGTTATGGCTCTTCTGCCACTGTAATTTCCTGTTTCCAGGGACTTACCCTTGGATCTTGAAGTAATTCATAACTGATTCCAGGTACAGGAGCCCTTATTTAGCCAGGGGAATGGGTACCCCTGTATTTATTACAGTGATAAGATCCATGTATTCACTATTAAGCTGATTGCTTTCTGCCTGGTAGGAGGTCCCCAGCTGCCAAAACTTGGGATTGTATGTGGAGGCTAAAGATGCAGGAAGCATTTAATGCAGCAGCAAGTGAGAGGCGGGTTATCTGTTGCCCTGCCTGCTGTTCCTCCACCAGCAGTGTTCAGCTTGCATGGAAAAAGGGAATTGAGTTTTCCCCAGCTCACTGCCTTCCAACCAAATGCTTTGCTTTGCTTTAGCTTTTGCTTTGATGAAGCTATTCTCATTTTGGTTCCATCTCTGTGGGAAAGAGTATGCTGTTTCCAAGCACAGGAGTGATGATGATGGTGATTCCACTCATGTGGGCTGGTGAAACTCTGGGACATTGCTTGTGAACTGACTGGGAAAGCCTTGGTGGTCCTCACCTTTGTTTAGCCAGGCTGAAGTGGGGAGTCCTTGCTTGTGACCTGACAGACTTCTACCCTTTGCAGCCCTTTGAGGAGGTTCCGTTTGTTTTTTGCCAAGGTAGATCTCATCAGAGAAGAATGCACTTTTCAAAAAAACAAAGCAAAAAGCCCTGAAGAAGCTGGAATGTAGGAGGAGAATATAGGCCTTGAAAATCAGTTCAGAAGTTGAACTAAGTAGCAATGACTGTCCAAGTCAAAAATTCATTCTTGAGGTTCCTAATTCTCCTCTTACCTGCTGAACTTTGTTAGAAGGTCCAGTGCTGGGACGTTCAGAGATAAAGATTTCCTGTTATGTTGGGAAGAGTATGGAATTGTACTGTGGAAGCAGAGGGCTCATACTAGAGTCTGCTCTAGCTGTAGCTAAGATGTGTCTGGTCTTGGATTTTGAGCCAGCCCCTCCCTTCCCACCCAAAGAACTGCATTCAAGCTGAAACTGTTGATATTTTCCCCTCCAAGTAAAAGCTTGTCTTGTTTGAGCTAAGTCATTCTAAACTTGTGCTACTTTGTGCTCTGTGCTATGGTTGTAGGTACCTCTCGGTGTATGCTTGTGTGTACTGAAGAAAATCTGGTTTCTGTATCTCGCAGTCCTCAGTGTGGAAGTGAAGCAAAGTCTGAACCATTTTTAGGGGAGAAGAGAACAAGTCCTTTTCTTCTCAGGCCTGATGCCTTCCCTCTTGTCTTGCTATCCCTTTCTTCATGTGTCTTTTTTGCTTATATTAGCAGAGAAGACTTGCTAGCACCAGGCAATGCCAAATTAAAGGGGTAAATTCTGCATGTAATACATTGAGAGGGCAAGGTCAACTGGACCAACTGTGTCCTTGCGGGACTGCTCCTGCCTGGCTCCCTACTCCCTGCATGTAGTGTGCTCAGATGAATCCTGCTCCCACAGTAGGTTTGTGTTCCTGCTCCAAGTGGCTTTGGAACATCTTGCCAAAGTTACTGCTGTTGCCTTTTTTGCCCCTTTGACTTCTCAGAATATCAGCGGTAGGGAAATGCAGGGTTACTCTTTAATGCTCTGGTTTTTAATTCCTCTTGGGATGTTGATGTGTCATTTTCCTTTGTGCACAAGCTAAATGGAGCACTAACTTCCATAAGCTGTGCAAATGGGACTTGCTTCCTGGAGTGCTTTCTTGAGAAGTTTCAGGACCTTTCTTTGAGTAGTTCATCAAAATAATATCTGTCAAGTCATGACTGACTAAACCCCTCAAGACTGTTCCCCAGGGAGACGTGCAGAGATGTCTTTAAATAATCATAGGAAATAGTTGGGGGCAGCAGGAAACTTGGCTTCAGTTAATCATCTTTAAAAACTACAATTTGAGTAGCTCTGGTTAGGCTTCTCCCCCCAGGATGGGATGGAGGTGCAGTTCCATAGCCCATCCCTGGCATGAGTTAGGAAGCACTTCCCCTGCGCCACTGACTCCCGTGTCCTGTAACCATGCTGTGCTGCATGTCTGCTCCTTCCGAAAAGCTAAAAATTGGAATCTGTCTGAACAACTGTTTTGTCTTGAGGTTTCTTTTGTTAAAGCTTTACCTGTGTTTGATTCCTCAGTAACTGTCTGAGTGCAGCTCAGTGGTGCAGCAGCGGCTGAGCCATGGTGTTGGGGGCTGATCCGTGGTGGCTGTGGCTGCTCCTGGGGCTAAGGGAGCTCTGCAGGCAGGAACAGTTGTATGAACAAGCGAAAAAATCTAATATAGAGTGCTGAAAACTGCGCTGTGCACCTTGTAACGTCAAACTGGGCACAGTAGCCGGGGCAAAGCTCTTGAGAGCAGATTATACACTCGCAAAGGGGCTCTCTTACATTTGTAACATCAGACTTTTAGAGCAATACTGTTCTGTGACCAAAAGTACTTTGAAGATCTGGGTGTCCACTACTAGAGCAGAGGACACCTGTAACTGCTTTAGATTTAGGAGTGACAGTCAGCTACATTTTGTTTTGCCATGTAAACCATTACTATGCCAAAACTGAGGAGAATTAGTTCAAGATTTCTGATTCTGACAGATCTTTTTGAGGATTAAGGGCTGTCTCTGAATTCTGCCCAGATGCATCATAGATGTTTTGTTCTTGGTTTCATTCCCGTTGGGAGCAGACCCCAGCACAGCTCGCTGGTCTGCAGCAGCCCCAGAGCAGAGCAGATCTCGCCAGCCCCATCCCAGCAGCTGCTCCTTCCAGAATAAACCCTGCTGGGAGGATCTTGACTTCCCAGATCGCTTTTGGCACGTGTTTATTGTCATTCCGCCATTGAACTGGTTTGTTGGGAGCAGGATTCTGCCTCATGCAGGCTGAAAAGCACAAGTTGCTTCTGCCCTGGGCAAGGCCCAGCAAGAAGGACAAGGGGAGTGCAGGTTGGGAGCATTTGGGAGCATTCTCGAAATGCAGAGGGACCGTGCCTCGGGCAGCCCAGCTGCAGAGGTACAGGGAATGTTTTGCCTCTGAGAATCAAATTATTTATTACCAAAAGTAATTTTATAGTGAATTGGTTTAAAGTTATTTTACAGCTGTGTGCCTGTATATCGTATTTTGGTAAAAACGGATATTTTCCTTAAAATATATAGAGATATATAAATAAACTTTTTTTGGAGCAAATGGACTTTTTTGCAAGGGATCTGTAATCGCCAAAGCAGTGTGATGCCAGAAGCGACTCTGCCGTTGTCCTGGGTGTCTGCGGAGGGAAGATGCGTGTTTGTGTTGCTGCTGGACACTGCGGGAAGAAGCAAAAGCCGCAATGGACCTGGGCCCTGCGCTTTATCCCCGCCGGAGCGGACACGCCCGGTCCGGGCGGGTAACACAGACCGAGCGCCAGCGTCGCGTCTTGCTCGTCACCGCCGTTCCAGCCTTTCCAGAGACTTTGGAGCAGATTTCCGTCCGCTTTTGTCCCCGCCGCGCCGGGGCCGTTCCCGCCCGCTGTTCGCGGTTGTGCCGTGTCCGAGCCGTTCGCTGTTCCTGTCCCGGCCACCGCCGCGGCCCCGGCTCCGTCGACGGACTGTGCTGTCAATAAACTGTGGAAACCCTCGTACCGAGGCCCCTGGTCAGCTCCGGGGAGGGAGAGCGGGCAAGAGGAGCGGGGCTGAGGGCGGGGCAGGGTCGGGGGCAAGGCGGAGCTGAGGGAGGAGCTGGATAGGAGGGAGGAGGGGCAGGAGCCGGGCCGAGGGCGGAGCGGAGCGGGAGAGCGGGGCGGAGCCGAGGGGGGGAGCGGGAGGGTCGGAGCCGCGGGCGGAGCGCGGCTGAGGGAGGGGCGGAGCCGAGGGAGGAGTGGGGCCGGGGGCGGAGCGGAGCGGGAGACGGGAGCGGGAGGGTCGGAGTCGGGGGAGGAGCGGTGACGGTGCCGCTTCCGCCCCGCGCGGCGCTTCCGGGTCGGCGGTGCCCGAGGAAGCGGCGGCGATTGCGGGACCGACGAGACTCGGCCGGCCATGGGCGGTGAGGAGGGAGGGACCGAGAGAGTAGGGAGCGGCCGGGCCGGGGCCACGGGGAAGCGGCGGTGAGGTGCCCTCAGTGCCTCGGGGCGGAGCAGCCACCGCGGGCCGGGCTGAGCCGGGCCTCCCTCGCGTGTGGGGGGGAGCGGGGCGAGCTGAGGGGACCCGCCCGCGGCCCCGGCCCTGGTCCCGGCCCCGCCACCGTTTGAGGCTATTGGTTTGGGACTTTAACGGATTCTGCTCCGGGAGGCCCGATTTTTCAATGTGTTGTAACAGATGCGATATTAAAAGGATTTCGGTTACCTTTAAATCATTCATGCGGGTGGGATTTTTTTAGTGTGGAACACATTTCTGTTTGATTTGCAGGTACTGTCAAGCCTTGAGGTCTTTAATGGAACTACAAATGCAGTGAACCAGTGGATGAGGCACAGAATTAAGTATCAGCATCTGGAGGCTTTAGACAGAGTGTCAGTGTATTAAACGTTGCAGGTCGTGGTTTTCCAAAAGACCTGGATATTTCAGGGCTGTAGAGCAGTAAAATGTTTGCCAAATTGAAGAAGAAGATTGCGGAGGAGGCAGCGGTTGCTCCCAGGCCCGGAGGAGCCGCCCGCATCCCCAGGTCTGTCAGTAAGGAATCGATCACGTCTGTGGGAGCAGACTCCGGAGACGACTTTGTGAGTTACACCTGGCTTTGAAATCTGATTTCTCTGACAGCATTTTTATTACGGTTTTGCAGACGACCATTTCAAATCTAGTATATGATTTGATTATATGCTGTGGTGTCTTTGTAAGTGTATTTCTTAATGCATAAATCTCTTATTAGCTTGAGTGAAGTTCAAGATTGAAAAGAAAAGGGTTTGTTAAACACAGCAGTTGCCAGGACGCTTTTATTCCCGTGTAAACATAAGTTACAAAGCTGTTTCAATACCAAACATTGATAAATAGACATATTAAATAAAGATGTAGTTATGTGCAAGGTATCTATTAGTAATTAATTATTGAAGCACAGAATCCTAGAATGGTTTGGAGGTGACCTTAAAGCTCATCCACCCCCTGCCATGGGCAGGGACACCTTCCACTAGACCAGGGTGCTCCAAGTCCTGTCCCACCTGGCTTGGAACACTTCCTGGGATGGGACACCCACAGCTTCTCTTTCATTAGAAAAGGCAGCTAGATGCTGGCCAGTTATCATTTTACCTTTTGACTTCCTGGTACTCTTCCTGCTTGAGCAATGTATACGTCTCTGCCAAAAATGTGTGTGCAGTGGTGTTGCACTCAAAACTATTGTAGTTCCTCTCATTATAAAACATTGTTTGAATAAGTGGTAAAATTCCAGGAACCTACGGGTTAAATGAAATCCTGGAATGCTCTGGCATCTCTGTGCTGGATGGTTGGCTGTCACATTTTTGAAAGCCTGGATTAAGGCAGTGTCACCCCACTGCTGGAACCAGCACGACCCACTGCAGAACCAGCAGCAAGTCTCTGTTTGCTGTCTGCAAAGTGAAGAAGTTATTTACACAGTTGAGCTTTAAATATTTTTTTCTGAAGTTCAGCTGAAATTTCAGTTCTGTTAAGCAGAAAGTTGGAGTCCTAATATTTAAATACATTTTATAGTGGAAATATATTAGTCTTGTTTTTTGAGGTTTTTCTTAGCACTTAAGAAATTCTCATGTAGAAATTCTGTTTACCATCTTGCAAGTTTAGAGAACAGAAAACAAATAATGGCAGTGACTGAAGTCTTGAGTGGTTTTCAGAAAACCTCCAAGAATTAGTTGTTTTATCAATATTCATTTAGCTGCTCTTATTATTGATTTTTATGGAGCAAAAATGACCAGAAGACTCATAAGTCAGTTATGCGGCAGATTTTGTGTGGACAGATTGCTGCATCAGGACTTCATAGAGCTTATCCCACCTGAAAAGCATTACTGCTTCTTTGCTAATTACTTTGATTTTCGTGACTTTTGCTTTGACCTTTCCTGGCGCCTATGCTGTAGAGCCTGATTTCCTCCCGCTCAGTCATTCCATTCCACCATCTCCTCAGTGACAGTTTGCACAAACAGTTCCCAGCCCCAGCTCCTTCCCAGGCGTTGTGCTCTGGGGAGCAGGCAGCCTGGCACAGCTCACTATTGAAGCCCTTGCTGATTTTCTCCTTCAGCACTTTTTACACATTCTGCTGTGCTAGTACAATTTTCCCCTTTATTTGAAAAACAAGTGCTGTTCCTAGACAGGAAAGTGGTTATTATCCCAGGCTTAATGTATGGCAGGATCACCTTTTCTAAATTTTGTAAGTTACAGAGTGTTGCTTTTCTCCCAAGGCTTCTGATGGAAGCAGCTCCAGAGAGGATCTTTCATCCCAGTTGTTCAGAAGAAATGAACAAATAAGAAAACTGGAGGTGAAGCTATCTGGTATGTGCCCTGATATATATAAAACTTGTTACTTTAGGAAGTGTTTCTGTTTGAATGTAAGTGGTTTAATTTATTAAAAATATATGGGGTTAGAGGCTTTTGAAAATTAATTTATAGCAACCCTGTTGATTGACAAAAAGGGAGCATTCATTATCGCTAATTTTTTAAAAAGTTGACTGGCTCTTTGCTGATTTTGCAACACACTTATGTCATTCCTTGGAGCAGCTGGGATGGCTTTGTGTCCCATGTTTCAAACAGCATCTCTCCCCACTTGTATGTAATGGTTTGTTTCTCATAGGGTCTGAGCTTTCTGATACTGACAGTAACCTAGTGCAATCCTTAACGAAGTGAGCTTGGAAAGAAAGAAAAAGAAAAGAATTCAACATAAAACAGTCTTGAGGCTTTTTTCTTTCTAACTCCTTGTTCTGTAAAGCTATAGTGCACTGTTCTGTAAAGCTATAGGGCACTGCTCTCCATCCCTGTTATAGGGAGGGGACCAGAGATCAGGCTGAACTGTATTACACTGCTGCTTCCCAAAGCTCGTGGAAAGCCTTGGAAAATAGGGAAAGGTTACAGCCGGATCAGGATTATTTTAATTTATTCTGGAGATTTTTCAGGCTCCTGTTCAGTTCAAGAAAATATAGGGTTCGAAAATTATTTCACATTGAATTTGAAAGGCCTAAGTGCTCACCTGCTTGCACAAGATAAACTTAAAAGCACTGATGGAGGCTTAGCACAAAAGAGGGAGGCTCTGAATATCAGGAGTCTCATACAGGCAACCAACAGTGAATAAATCCGCTTTTCCATTGTACAGGAACTTCCCCAGGGTGTGTGTATACTTTGTTTTGTTTTTTATTCCCTGCCTCCCATGTCAGTTCTGCTGAGGGTGAGGGCGAGGGCAGTGCTGTGGGACTGGAACAACAAGCAAATGGATGCAATGGCCATGAATTAACTCTTCCTTGCACCCTCCAGTGCCAGACACCTTTCCTGAACAGAGTTAAATATATCACTGTTCTGGGATGAAGTAAAAAGTGGGGAACAGTTGTTCATTCTCTGATTCTGCCCTTGTCTGTGTGACTGACACCCCTGGGACAGGCCCTTCTGTTTGTGCCAACCCTATTGACAGTACAGAACTATTTGCTTGTGTTCGTTGTTGTGGTCACCCAAGTTTTCCTCAGCAGGAATGATTTTCTGATTAAGAAAATCATCATCATTTGCCACTCATCCTTTTTTCTTTTTTTTTTCCTTTTGTTACCCTAAATATGTCCTTCCCCAATGTCTGTCCATTCCTGGTCTGTTCTCCTTCCTCACACAAGATTATGCCGATCAGATCCGAAACTTGCAGAAGATAAAAGAGAAGCTTGAAAATGCATTAGAAAAGCATCAGGATTGTACGTACTTTTCTGTTTTCCTTTTTGTTTAGTTTTTCTTTAAGTTGAAAATTGCTGTGGTTGGAAGGAAAGGAGTTTGGTGCACAGGTGTGCTAATGATTTCCTTTCAAACTGTGCATCTCTGTACTGGGAAGAATTAGAACATGGATTGTTACCTTATTTACAGCATAAAAAGCAGCAGTAGTGTGTTGAACAAAGTTGTTATTATACTGCTTTTGCCAAATTTGGGACTAACATGCAGGAAAGACCTTTTAGAAACTCACAGCTTTGTTCTAATCCAGCAAGGAGCAGTATTCCGGCCTGCTGTAAGTTCTGGCTCCTGGCCAGCGTGCAAGAAGTATGAGGGAATGAGCAGCACAGCGTTAGTGCTACAGTCAAGATGGGGCTAATTACTTCTAGAAGAAGCTCTTTAAAGTTATTTATAACTTACAGAAAAGTGAGAAGCAATTTTAAAAGACGAGTTTTTAATATAGCTGGTGGTTCTCTGTTGATAGCCTCCATGAGGAAGTTTCAGGAGCAGAATGAAGCTCACCAGGCCAGTCGAGCCAAGATGGCTGAAGGAATGGTTTTGGCCTTGGAAAAAAAGGACAAGGTAACAGAGCTTGAGCAGGACTTTTGACTCTCATGACCCTGATGTTTTAAGCAGGTGTTGGTGTTAATTAAAATAATTGTTCAGCATTATGTGTGGGCATGCCAGCGTCAAGGGAAGGAGGGAGTGCTGAGCTCAGTGCCAGGAATGATGCAGGACTTGTCACTGCTCAGACTGTTCCGACTGGTTTTAACAAGAGCCTAAAAAAATTCCTAATGAAAGGTTAAGCTTGTGCTGTGATAAGATTCAATGGCAGCTGACCTGTTGTCACTTTTATTTTACTTGCATAAAGCTTATGTACTCAGGTAGCATAAATGATTCCTCAGCCTTTATCTATTCAAGTACTGGCTGTTACTCTACTGCTGCTGATTATTTTTTTTAATCATTACCAAAGCTTAATATCTGCTAACAATACAAATGCTTTTCACTTTTTTTAACCATAATTGCTGTCCTTGAAAGTCTGCAAATGGATTTTGATATCTTTTTTCTCCTTTCTTTCTTTCTTGTTCAGGAGTGGATGGAAAAACTTGGTCAAGTTGAAAAGGTAAATAACCGTGGAGGTTTTTCTCGGGGGGTGTAGTGTGTCTCTGTGTGTGTACTTGTAAACACCAGCCTGCACACTTCCAGCACTATCAGAACTCAACTCTATTCAGCCCTTTTTGTTATTTGATCTTTGTTCAGTGGGAGAGGCCTATAATTTGCTTTTGTTACCAACCCCAATGCTTGAGGAAGTATTTCTGGAATTATTTTTTCTGTAGGGAAGTAAAGAATGATGGCTTGTGGTGGGAAAGTTGTCCTTCTATAAGGTGGAACATTGCCCTTTTTTAAGAGTTCAGTTTAGGTCGTCATTGGTGGCATTGTAATGAATTCAGATTTCTTTTTCTATTTTTTTGAAGTTTAGTAATTTGCACAGTGACGTGAATCGGAAAGGATTTCTAGTTATATATGGAGCATCATCAGGAGCCGTATGGCTGCAAGACAAGATTTCTTCCCCAGAGAGTTTACCTAAATTCCCATTGACTTGACATGAGCATACAGATATTCTTGGATTTCTTTTGGTTTTGTTCATTTATCAGGAAAAAAAAATGCTCCAAACACAGTTACAAGAAATGAGAGAGCAAAGTTTGAACCTTTTCCAAAAACGAGATGAAATCGATGAACTGGAGGGCTTTCAGCAGCAGGAAATTGCCAAAGTTAAACACATGGTAAGAATACTTTAAACTTTTTATTTCCTAATTATTTTACTAGAATATTAAGTTAATGGTAGCCTTATGTTCATTTTTTAGCCTTATTCTTGTACACAGATTTGGTTAGTGTCAAAATCCTAACGATAGGTACTGAATACAATATTATGTAGTTCATTATCTCAATTCAGCCCATCATTTAGTAAAACAGTTAAGTTTCAGTTAAAAGGTTTGTCAGTATTACTGGTCATCTGTAATGCCAAGGATAATCTTCTAATATTCAGCTTTTGAAAAAGGAAGAATCTCTGAGCAGAACAGAGCATGAGCTCGAGGTGTGTACTCAAGAACTGACCCATGCTAAAGTGGAGCTGCAGGAGGCGAAGAGCGAGTCCTCGAGCCTGAGGAAGGATCTTCAGGACTTGCAGCAGCAGTTCTTGGAGCTGGAGGCTCAGAGGTATGGAGCTGCTGTTTCAGAGGTGCAGTGGATGTGTTTCCCCTGTATTTTTACTTCATGCTCAGTTCTGTCTCTTTGGAGGGTTTATATATGCAACTGAACTGTTGCCTCTGCTATGGCCATTGGGATGTAAATGCCAAGCCAGTGATAATAATATTTGTTTAAGGTTTTATAAATTTATTATTTCATTTTTTCATAGTTTCATAGCATTCATAACTTGAATGCTTAACTGTCACTTTTTTTGGAAAATATGTAATCAAGCAGCGATTGATGATGGTGGCTGGTTTTAGGACAAGAAAATTTTGTTGTTGCTCAGTCCATTTTCATAAGCAGCAGAATTATCTGCTAAAGACTATTTTTCTGGAATGGTATGTCACTTTTTTTTATTCTCTTTCTGTGAAGAGATGAACTAATGACAACTGAGACAAATGCAGAAAATAAGATCACTGCTCTGGAGTTAAGAGAACAGGAGCTACAAACTGTCATTCAGCAGCTTTCTGTAGACTTGCAAAATGTAAGTTTGAGCTAAGTGAGATTTGATTCAGAGCTCCATGTTTTCAGAAGTTAGATTAGATATCAGTTACATGGTGTTGGAAATCTAAGTTTCAAAGTAAGTAATTTCTCAAAATGTTTAGGCTCGAGTGGCTGGTTCTGGTTGTGAGAAGAGACTGGAAGTGTTACAAGTGGAGCATGAATCTCTGAAGGTGGAATATGAGCAACAGAAGCAAAAGGTGAAGTGCTTTCAGATGCTTATGCTGTTGCTGGTGTAAAGGTGCACATTTGGGTAATGTACACCTTTGTATAGTTGGAAGTTTGGTGTCTAGAAAGTGTTCTAGGATCATATCATCTTTTCAAACAGGACTTTCCTTTCTAATGGCATTTCTGAGAGTCAAACCACAACAGATTAGCTGAAATCTTCATTACAAAAAAGATTCTGTGATTTTTCATTCTCACAGATAACTTTTGAATTTGCTGAGAGAAATAAACTTACTGAACAGCTGCAGGAAAAGGTGTCTTCCCTGGAAAAAAAGCTAGAAAGAAATCTCTCAGGAGATGAACATGTGCAGGAGCTGCTCAAAGAGGTAATTATACAGTTACAGGCTGCTTAGAAGTACAGTATTACTGAGTTGTTTGTTTTGGGTTTTTTTAGGTCATACATTACTTCTCACCCATGGAAAGAATAGCTGCTGATGTCATGCAAGCACGTTTGTCCCTTCAGTGTGTTTTGGCACGCTGTCTGTGCTGGGCAGAACATGTGGGTGGCTACACTGAGCCTGTTTGTGTAGATCCTGCACAGATATCTGTGTTGGCCTTTCTGCATTGTCTGTTTGGGCACTGCATCAGACTGCTTAGATGGAAAAGAGCAGCTTCTTAGCATCCCCACAAGAGTTGGAACAATTTGGGATTTTTTTGGATTAATCCTTACAAGAACAGTGAATGCTTTTCCTTGTTCTTTGGCAAAGCAGTGGGGCAGGGAGGGGAGCTGTTTGCACATTGGTGTGCAAACAGAGTGTTGTATGCTGAAAACTTCAGCCTCAGAAGTGCTAAAAACCAGCTGAAAACAGGAACTTAGCTGTGGTTAATCCCCTTTTTCTCACTGCTTCTTGATCTCTTTCTTGAGCACTGATGTTCCTGCTCAGAATCAGCCTGGAGCAACGTTTCCCCAGCTGGGTCTTGGGGAGATAAGGGAATGTTTGCTTTTCGCTGGTCTGGGTGCCTACAGTCGCATCACCTCGGTGTTGCTGTGACAAAAGAATTTGGCTTAGTAAACTCAAGCCAGTTGAAAGTCCATGCGGAAATACTATAACATTCTGTCCCATTTTAGTTTGACCTTATTAATGAAATAAAAAGAAAAATTGTAATTAACCCCCCCAACTTTTGCCTTTGTCCATCCTTCGTCCTTTTCTTCACCTCAATGTAATCTTCAGAAAGCTGTTGTTGAGCAGAGGCTGGAGGAGAGCAGGCAGCAGGTACTGACAGACAGGACACAGCATAGCGAAGCTGTGAACCGGTTGGAAAAACAGGTGAGTAATTTTTAATTGCACTACAGAGTCCCACTGTTTTCATCCACTATGCCCTATTCCTCTTCGCCTCACTGCACTCTCAGCCAAAGGTGAGACTGCACATTTAGTCTTGAAAGGAGAATAATTGATCAGTGTCTCTGGGCATCTTCCCACCTTCATGGGTGGAGGAGGGCCTAGAGGTGAAGGCAGAGGTTTTGTGCAAATCCTCCGTGTACTAAGAAACAAATAACTCAAGTGCAATCATTGTGAGGGTTAGTGCTGTGGTGAAGAGTTTCTAAAATCAGCATGTGTCAAATAAGAAACCTCTCTGATCACTGTGGTTTCAGGGATTTAACATTTAGCTTCCCCTCCTGGATCACTCTATATTATGCACATTTTTTCTAATAACATAGATGCCAGTGGATAAGGAATTTAATTCTTGGTGTAATTTTAGAATAAAGAACTGGAACAGAAACTACAAATTGCAACAGAAACACTGAAAAAGAGCAAAGAAGCAGCTGCTGAGCAGGATCTGAAGATCCAGAAGCTTGTGAGTATCCTGCATGTTTCACTGACCAGTAACAGATCAGTCTTCAGCATGCCCAGAGACAATAATGTCTTTGTTTTGTTACTCAAGTATTTTCTTGCTGTTTGTATCCTGAACTCCAGTGTGTGAGTATATGACACTGCTGCCAAAGGAATAATGTTGCTCAGTTTGAGAGTGTCTCATGGAATGGTGTCTGATCTTGTCAGAATGTCAAAATATCATTTTATTAGTGTGGTGTTCTTTATTTCTCTTAAGCAAACCAATCTAGAAGATGAAAGAAATCAACTGCAGCAACAGATTTTAAGTGCGAAACACCAGTATGATCAGAAGGTTACTGGGCTGGAATCTCAGATTGCTGCTCTTGAAAAAGCTTGGGAACTGGATAAAACAACAACTCAGCACAGGATTGTAAGTACAAAAACTGTCTGGTGAGTTGTGGGAGTCTTCACAAAATTATTTTAACAGAGCTTGTAGAGCTTGCTTATTGTCTGAGTATTCTTACTCGACGCTCCTGGCATTATAATAGAAGATCTCATACTTTGAGGAACTAAATGCGAGTAAAGCTGTTAGATGTGTTTAATTGTTTATACAAAATATTAGAGTAATTGCACTGCATATTTAAACGCTCTTTATTTTACAGAGCCAATTGGAAAAGGAAAACGAAAACCTCAAGGGAAGCAAAGAAGAGTATGAGAATTCTTTAAAGCAACAAGAGTCTGAACTGAACAGGCTAAAGGTAAGGGCTGAACTGGATGGTGGCATTGTCTCGGGACAGAGCTGAGGCTGGGGAACAGTAAACAGCAAAATGGGTTACATTCAGTGCTTGGAGGCCCATTACATTCAGGTTGCAGGTATTTGGAGCTGTAAATCATCTCGGGTACTCAGCAGAAATGTGTTTAAGAAGCATTAAAAAGGGCTGATCCTTTTCTGAACCAGAATGCTTGGGTGTGCCTAAATCAGGCCGAAATAATACATTCCGATGTTGTCAGGCATGTGAAGAGCTTGGAAATCCTGTTAGCAGTGGTAAATACAGAATGGTTCAACATCAAATTCCGCTCACAGTGTTCAAACCAAAAAGTTAAAAACTTAAATTAGTCTGGTTCATCCAATTTTGACTGTAATTTTAGATGGTTTAGATGGCTTTTCCATAGCTACTCCTGGATGCACAGTTGGAATAAAGGCCTGTTGTAGCAAGGAGGTACTTCTTTGTCATAGAGACTTCAAGGTGAAAGATCTTTTAAGCATTGGGTTTGTTGGATTCTTACATCAGTTCTGTGTTGCTCTTGCATATGCAGAGAGCAGCAGTCAGTAAAACAAACGTAACTAATTTGTAAATTGTGCTGCATCAGAACACTCATAAATGTAGACCTAATAGATTTGGGGTTAAAGATGAGAGACTGATTTGATTTAGTTGTCTCACATAACCTCTCAATTATTTCTGGTTTGCAGAATGAGATGAGCAGCAGAGAAACTGTCAGTGTGGAAATTGCCAAAGCATTGGAAGAAACACGGAAACAGAGAGAGGAATTACAACAGCAGGTTGGTTAATAATGACTGTTTTAAAATGTATTTGAGACTTCCCCACCTTTCACAGAGCAGACTAGGTCTGGACTTACTTATCCTAACATTCAAGAATATTGATCAGAATCATATCCACAGTGTGTGAGATACAGCAGTGGTTGCCTCAGTAAACTTGAGACTATTTCAGAGCCTTGTAATCTGTAAGTTATTACTGTCCCAGTGCGCCAGGCATTGGAAGCCTCTGAGCATCCCGCAGCTTCATTTAAAGAAACCTCTTTGTTCTGGTTAGTTCCTTTCAGTGCCTGTGTCACATCTGGATTCCTCTGGAGCACAGCAGTTGTAAAATCATACATTTCCTCATAGGGAGGAGCCTGTATCCAGTACCAAATGTCAGTTCTAGGTAGCGTTGTTTTGTTCTTCCTGTATAAAAAATGGTGGATAATCTGAGCTTGTGTTTGCTTAAAGTAGGAACTGCCTACTGAGCAAGTTTGGCCGAAGTTAGCCTCATCTTTTGGTTTCTTTCTTCTTCTGGGACTGCTGTAGATCTGTGCTTGCTGGGCCAGCTCTGTGTAGAAGGGGTTTAAGGCCATCTCCTGTTTTGCTCAGGGGTTTTTGCAGCTGCCATTTGCTGGCTGTGACAGTCTGATGGTGGCACAGAAGCCAGGTGGGGTTTACCTTTTCCAGCATTAACTTCAGTGCTTGTTACTGAGGGCAGCATTGTGGAGGTGATGCCTGCTGAGCCTCTGAAGGATGTTGGAATCTTTCAATGCCCTCTTCCTGTTTTATATCTTTAATGACTTCTGTTTGTTTTTTGTCTGCTTTGAAGATTTTACTTCTGAATGCCCTAATGAAGGAGAAAGACCAGCTGATTGATGAAAAATGTGATCTGCTGCTAAAACAGAAGGAAGAACTGAACCAACTCAGTCAAGGTTAGACCAAATGAGTCTACTGTATCCCAGACAGCCTTAGTAGATTGCAATTTTTCTAGATTTCTCTTCCATATTTAATCTGTTAGAATTTTCAAAATGATTTATTGTTCACTAACAATTGGACAGTCTCTCTTCTGTCTTTCTGTCTCTCGCCTGGCTTTCTGCCTTCATGACAGACAGAATGGATTAGAAACTCCCATCTGATCTGGAACACTGCTACTAAGCAGGTCTCTCCTTTCGCAGACCACGAAGCTGCCTTGCTGCAGGTGCATCAGTTACAGTCGGACATAGAAGCGAGTCAGAGCCAAGCAGTGGAGAAGGAGGAAACAGCAAGAAAGGAAATTGATGAGCTGAAGCTGCAGGTACAGGAGTGCCTGTTGGCCAGAGAGCATGAGAAAAATGTGAGTGTAGTTGCAAATCCATTCTGTCAGACTTCCCAGGAAAAGAGGGAGGTGTGCAGGAGCCCCCCAGTAATGTCCTGCCTGGTGTTAAGTGCTAGGAGCTCTTAGCTCTGACAACTCACTCATGACAAACTGCCAGTGTAGAACACTATTGTTTGTTGTTCCTTGCCTTCCTAAAGAAGGCTGTTTCCTGTGGCTGACTTAGCAATTACAACCCCTTACTTTATTTGACTCATAAATTGTCTTGAGAAATCCATTATGAGACCAATGAGACAGAGCCACAAAAGTAATAAGCAGGCCAGTGACAGGTGTGGCCAACGAGGGTGCCGCTACTGCGTTGTGGTTTAAAAGCTACCCCCAAAAACAGCAACCAAAACCAAGTCTGGCTTTCTCCCTAGGGAGTATTCTTGGGCTGCCAATGTCATATCTCTCCTCTTTACTGGTTATTTTTATAGATTTTAGAACTGGAGGAGTCAACAAGGGCCTTGAACAATGAGCATTTCCCTTCTCCAGAAAACTCTGTGGTGGAACAGAACGGAGAGGTGGCAACTGCAGATGTCATTCAACTTCAGAAGGATAAAAGAGAGCTGGAACAGCAAATTGCTGAGAAAAACAAGGTGAACAGAAACAGCTGGTAGTCTTTCCCTTTTTAATTAGGAAGCTGAGTAATTGGTGCTGGCCGTGCTGCAGCCTTAAAAGGGCAGGTCTGTCCAATTTGAAGCCAGTATGCTGTGAATAAATGCTTCTCCTCTGGATTGTACAAGGATCTACCAACCATGAAGAAAAACTGCAGCAAGAGCTGCATGAATTCTGATCTGTTTGGCAGAAAGATGCACCAAACGATACTATGTACAGCTTTCCTGCAGAGCACTTCCGTGTGAATTCGGTTCAGTTCTGTGACGCTGTCACATGAAAGCCCAAGTGTCTTGTCACATGCCTGCTGCTGTGTGCAGCTGGCAAGACAAGGCTTTCAGGTTGCTTCTGCACAGCTGTCAGTGTTGGTTAATTATTATTTCATTCAGTACTCGTTTGTCATGGGTTTTTCCAGATATCTGGGGGTCCTGACAATGAATACTGTGTTAAATTCTCCTTTGCTATGCTTACAGATGATAAAGCAGCTTCAGCAAAGAATGACAGAACTCAAGAAAACTCTCCAGAGAGAGCTGGTAAGGGTTGTGTGTTTTCAGTTTCTTCACATGGCACTTGCTGGCAGTTACTTGCACTGTCATTCCAAAAGCTTGACTGCTAACTCCCCTTTATCGCTCTTGCAATGGTTTATCTCTCCAAGAAAAAAAAATCTATTTAAAAAAAATTAACAGAGGTTTTAAAATTGATCTTTTTGCTCTGAGCTTGAAAATTGTTCTGAAGAAAGCCCACATTTGAAAGGCTCAGAGCAGGTTATTGATAGGAGAAAATTACCAAGGGATAGTTTCTGCCATGGAGCCAGTTCCATGCTGGTTTGGGTAACATACACGGAACACTGACATCAACCAGCTCCTGTCCCGGAGTGTAGGGAGAGCTGGAGTCACTTCTCTGGTGTGACCCCATGAAGGATGAGAAGCTCTTGATGCCCAGTTTGTACCTACCTTTGGATACAACTCTCTTCAGATATCCTGAAGCCAGACCCCTCCCAGTGCCACACTGACAGAGTCTCCAATGTACTTCTCTTCTTCCTTTGTGGTTTTTTTTTCTGTAGAAAATAAGGCCTGACAGTGAGGTACCTGAGCTACGTGAGAAAGCAAATTCTGAAGTGCCTAATGCTTCTGTGACTGTCACCAACAACTCCGATTTGAACGACTCAAGGGAGATAAACTTTGAGTACCTTAAACATGTTGTACTAAAATTCATGTCCTGCAGGGAATCTGAGGTAAGTCTTCTCTTTCTACATCTGTGTCTCTCTAGAAATTACCTCCTGTCACCTGCTAAAGACACTTTATGCCAATTCCATAATTTTACAATTAAAAAATGTACAATGGGGAACAATGAAACAAAATAGCTAACAGCAATGTATTTGGAAGTAGACTACTATAAACTACATGAAAGGTAAATGTGAGTTGTTAGGAGGTAGTTACATCTGGATGTTAAATATCATCTACAAGAGATTCCCTCCGCTCTGCTCTGAAGAGCATATGGAGTATATAATCAGCTGTACATTTAAGAAAAAGAGACATAAATCACTTGCTGTTGGTCTGTGAGAGGTAATTCCTTGTGCATTTGGAGTACCTTCCTGTTCTCCACATTGTGTTAAAAAGTCATGCAAACAAAACATTTCATTGCAAGTCAGTGGATAAGGTAAAAAAATAACTGTACAACTCCACAAGATCCTGAGTGCTTGACTCTGTCACTCACTGCCCTGTGTGCCCCAGCTGGAGTGTGAGCACTGTGGAGTTAATGTACCTCAGTGTGTATTTGAAATTATGGGAATCTCTCCTGCCTTGTGCTGGTTTGAGTCACTTTTTAAAGCAGGAGGCAGGCTGCTTCTCTACTTTGACTAACCAGGCTTCCATTTGTCTTCTTTCTCCAAAATATGCAAACAAATGTTAAAGAACAAAGCTAGGAAACACAGAAGTAAGATACAGGCCATCCTATCCCATTGAAACTGGGAATAATGATAGGCTGCTGGTCTGCTGAAGTCTATGACAGACCTACAGAACTCTGTGCTGCACCATAATCCTAAGTATAGAGCCCAAGAGCATCATAAGCAACACGACCCTGTGGTTTCTTTCAGGCTTTCCATCTCATTAAAGCTGTGTCTGTGTTACTGAATTTTTCACAAGAGGAAGAAAACATGCTCAAAGAAACTTTGGAGTACAAGGTAAGGGTTCCATGCCGTATGTAGTCTCTAATGGGACTCCCAGGAGACAATGAAAATTCCTAGATGCTGGGAGATTAGGAAACGTGGGTTTTTTCCAAATGTTAGCTACAATAATAAATGTAATTTATTATTAAAATGTTAGCTGATCACATGCATACATGCCAGGAATTGTCCATTTCAGTGAGGAAAATAGCAGCTGTCTGGTGCTCTGAAGAGTTAGAGTACAGCTTTGCCCAGTGGATTAGATCTGAGGGGAGAAGCTGGAAGCTCCTTTCAGGAACAGAGTCAGTGTTTAACAGCAGGAGCCTAATTCTGGGTTTGTCCTTTTAACACTGGGCTCAGACACTGAGATCTGTGTCTCCCTTCAATGTGCTAAGATGAGATCTGCATGGTCCCAGCTGTGTGGTGGCTAGGGAATGTTCAGCAGTGAGCGCTGCCTCAACTCCAGGTCCTGCATCATCCCTGCCCACCCAGTGAGTTGGGATGTTCAATCTGCAGATGAAGAGATTTCCTCACCATCTGGTTCAGGGAACACTTTAATGCTACATTGACTACAGGCACCATGTTTAAATGACTGTAGAGTTCTAATTTGAAGTTATTTTAAAGGAATATATGTAAGTATAATCTTCAGTCATTTTCACCTGGGGGAAGTGGGTGCTGTTCCTTCTAAATTTGATTGCATGAAGCTGCCTCCACTTCTTCAGTCTGGAACCTGCAGCATTCTGATTTATAAATCGTTCTTTCCCTCAAATGGATGAGAACATGGCTGTGTAACGCATTCTTTCTGTTTCACATCTTAAAAGTGTGAACCTTGTGTGATGTGTGTTGTGTTGTTGTGTCCTAGATGTCCTGGTTTGGGTCAAAGCCATCTCCCAAAGGTAGCATCCGGCCATCCATCTCAAGCCCAAGGACTCTGTGGCCTTAAGGGAACCTGAAGGTGGTAGGCAGTACCCAGGCACTTCTTTCTGTGAAAAGAATGCTGAACACACTGCTCCAGGTGTGTCTTAATCACTGTCATTGCAGTATTTTGTACAAGAACTTCTGGCTCTGTTTACAAAACTAATACTGTGCAAGGAGACGTTTTCACTACAGACTGCAACAGGTCTGGGCTGGATTCAGTGACAACCTCAGTGTCTGTGATGAGAGCAGCTCCTTGTGCTCATCACTCCTGGGTTCTTGGCATCAGAGGGTACCGAGGACCTCGCTGACAGCAGTGCTGCCAGTTCATTCTCTTGGGATGGTGATTCCAGCTGCTGTTCCAGGGTGCTGGAGTCCAGTGACTCTGGGCACAGAAAAGCTGCTTGTCTGGCTCTGGGAAGCCAGCAATGAAAAATGTGTTGGCAGAACTGTGTTGAGAGTGGGATGGTTTGCAAAGCCTTTCACAGGACAGGAGCAGGAGCTTTAACCAAAAAACAACTCTGCCTTGCCTTCTAATACTGACGTAACTAATGGTTGGCATTTTTTCATATCACTGTGTAATTTAAGGTGCATTTATCCTGGGCTGCAGTCCTCAAGACTGCATGTTGATTATTTAATTTGAGAGCACAACTTTAGAGTTGTCTGATTTTACTTTTCTTAAAGAAAAATAATATTTAAAATGGTCTTAATTATAGTACCTAATCCTCAGTCGCCTTTAAAACTAATCCATTAGCCTGTTCCATGGGTTGTTAGCAGTGGGAAAAGGGGTAGGAAACCATTTTAAATTTTCAAAGCTGAGTTCCAAGTATTGTAAATCCACACTGAAAAATACCTTTTATTTAAAAAAAATAAAAAACTAAAACAAAAAAAAAATTAGTGACAAAAGGTGAAGAATGCTAGTACTAAACACTATTTTTTTTCTTCCAAGTCTGCTAGCAACAAATTCTCTTAAGCAGGATCTGCTCTGCCTCTTTGGTTGTGGTTTTCTGTACTTCAAATACTGATCCTTAAAAATGGTTATGAACATGTTAACTGCGTCCTGACCATATGGTAAAAGAAATGCTGTTCATGAGGGGTTTCAGGGCAAAATTCAACTCTTAGTGAACAAGTCGTGGTTCCAGCAGCTTGTTTTCCTAATACAATAAGGTAAGGGGACCAATGTGGCACTTCCCTCCCTGGAAGCACAATTTTGCCCAGTTATTAACACCACTGCAAAATCTGGATCCAAATGGGAAGCAGCACTAAGTCTGACTTATTAAAAAAGAGACCTATTTCCAAAAAACTACATGTGTATGGAATTCAGTGAACAGGCTGCAATTCTGAGAATTCTCTTACAAGGAAGTTCATACTTTTATTAAATATATTCAGGACAACTCAAGCTTTCTCCAGTGGAGATCCAGTCACTCTTGAGGTGTTTAATTTGGTTGACAGGGCTCTGACTGACCTTAGAGTGGCTGGAGGTGCAGCAGGGCAGCTGCACCTCCAAGGGGTGCCCAAGGTGAAACCTCCCTCAGGTGAGGTCAGTCAGCAGGAGGTGAATGTGCTGATCCAGAGGAAGCAGACCTTGCTGTCTCCCAGACAGCCCCATCCCAGACACAGGTACTCCCAGGAGCTGTTACTGGGCACAGGTGATACTCCTCAGCTTAGAGCCAGGTTGGATGTATCTGAAGTTAAGAAAACCAACAGGATTTTTTTGCTACACTAAAGCTTGTCCAAACAGTCTTTGGTAACCAGATTCATGGCACTTCCAGACAGGATAGAGCATGGAAGGGTTCAGCCCTGCTCTGCTGTGAAAACAGACAATCAAAAAGTACATTTATTTCAATTGTTTCTCTACTGAGATACAGCAGGGTGGAAGAATCCTGTTGGTTCTGGGAAGATTTTATTCTCTTGAAATCTTTTCCTTTCTAATGTCCCTTTGCCCTGCCCTGTTTCTGTGGGACCAGGTGTCAGGACTCCCTCACTCCTGCCAATCCCTGCTGAATGATGATTGGATTTATGCTGATCCTGGCTTCAAAGGTTACTGCTGAACACTAAGGAAAGCAGGACAGGCAGCCTGGAACAGAGTGACAAAGTAAAATCTTAGGTTATATATTCACTAACAACTTCAGTTTCAGATCCCAAAGCTCATACAGGATCAACTTAACCATAAACTAGTTCTTAAGTGTTGAATTTTCATTAAATATCAGAGCAAGACTGGTGTGTATACATGTATTAAAAAGCTAATGCACTTTCCCTTGTCTCAGTGGTTATACATAATCCTTTCTATCACCATTGGATTTCTTTCCTTCTATGCTGTAAATATGGATTGTATGATGAAACACTATGAAATTTGTGGTGCAATACATTTTGGATCAAACCCCTAATCTTGATTTCTTTCTTTTTATAGTACTGGTTATCTCCCCTGGGCTGCTATAACTATTTAAAATCAAATTTTAAAGCATGACCCAAACCCCACCTTTGCCCAGGGTGAGGATGGGTGTGCCAGCCATGCCCCCAAGGCCTTTCAGAGGGAGTTGTGCCACAAGGAGGTGGCACTGCTGCCTGCAAAATCACCTCCCATCAGTAACAGCTGCTGCTGCACTTCGAGCAGCTGATGGAAGCAAGGACTGGGTGGAGCTGGGCCCTCCCTGAGCAGCTGCTCCTTGGTACCAAAGGGCAGCGAACCCTGCCCAAACAAGAGTGCCATGGGGAGCTGCTACTGACCTGGCAACAGCCCTAGCTCCAGGAGTCCTGTCCTGCCTGGGCAAAGCAGAGGCAAAACCTCTGGTGCAAAGGACCCACTAATACATAAATTACAAGTTCAAGGTTTCTTCTCAACTTTCTAGCATGGACAAGAATATAAAAATCACACCTGGCGTGATTATGTGTTCTATTCACTGCACCTTGGAAGCCTTGATTGGAGCAGCTGACCTTGGTCTCATTCCCTACATCCACTACACAATTGGATTTGAGGACAAATTCTCTTAAGTAGCTGGAGTTAGGAGCAGTCATACACTGGTAGACACTTAGCCTGGACTCAGTTACTTCTGGCCTGCTTTGGAATAAGTGTCAGCCTTACAATTCAGCTGAAAATGAATTATTTAACTCATGTGATCCAAGAACTTTATTGATGCAGCAGGCACTTCACTTTACATTAAACAGTCCTTTGACCACACGTTCAAAGCCGCCGGTCTAACAGCCCTTCTCCCACCATCAGCTGCTGGATCTCAGCCCGGACAGTCTCAGCTACCTTGGGACTAAGCAGAACACATGGGAACTTGTATCACCACATCTGGCTAAAGCAGCATCTGAAATGCCTGTTCACTTACAGTAATAGGAGGCAGGAGCGTGCCTTCTCTCTGCCTGTTAAAGAAGGGAGCAGGAGAATGTCTTGGCTCCTGTATGTGATAGTCGGAATATGCAGGAATACCTTTACTCTTCCCCCACCTTTAAGGTTAAAAGCATTCCAAGAGGAGGTTACTGTAGGATTTCAGTAGATTGCAATCTCTAATAAAGATGGACCAGTGTCATTTCAGCTCATTCCTTCTTCTGAGTCCAAATCTGACCGTCACCTCTGTCCAAGTTAACAGTCTACACAGTCTTTCTTGCTGTAAGAACTCTTACTATGGAGCCCAGGCCTCCTACTGCCAGTGCCTGTGGGAAAGGAGAGAGGTTACAAAGTCACCACATCCCACAAAGAACAAATACTGAAGAGTTTAGATACAGAAGGGAGTACGGCTCTTCTCCAAAATTAGAAATTGTCATTCTCCACAATCTAAGTATCTTTTGGATCTCGAGGACTCCAGTGCTGCATGTCACTGACAGAGCAGACTGTCTCTCCTCCTACGTCCCTGAGCGGGAGAGGAGGAGGAGGAGGGCAGGCTTGTTTCAGTTTCATTTTGTGTCCCTCAACATAAACTGTGTTTCCTTCTGAAGTCTAGAAGATGGAGGCAATTATGAAAAAATAAATATTTAAGCTGACTGCTGAAAACAGGGCATTTACTTTGCAGACACAATTCTAATAGAGCCCAGGGGTATCAGAGCAGTGCGAGACATGGCGCTGGGGAACACAACTGGACAAATGCAAAGCACCCATTTGGAGCAGGACTTGCAGGTGCTTCAGGCAGGTAAATGTTCCTGAGCTACCAGACCTGCCACAGGCCTCTTCCAGAGGACAGACTGGTACTACCACTGAGCTGACTCTGCTCTGAGCAAGCCACACGTCCTACAAGTACTGCCACAAAGCAGAATACCAGGCTTTAAGCCCTGCCCAGCCTACTCAAACCTGCCTTGTTCCTTTCACAATAGAGAGGACGAGATGCCTTGCGTGTCCCTACACGCTCTGAGCACCAGTCAGGGTGGTGGTGTGTCACCTCCCACACTGGGAGCACCCACCCACACTTACCTGAAAACACTTCAGTGGAAACAACAGGAATAAAAAGCAAAAAAAACATGCAGAAACGTGTTCTTTGCTGTCCTGAGAAATTCCCTCCTCCCTTATCAAGGCTTGGCAAAGCTGGTGACAGCAGCTAATGGCTGGAGTCATGCTACACCAGCTCTGGCTTTACGTACCACAGGAAAAAGCTCTGCACCTTGGGAAAACGACACCAGCATTTGCAGCAGCTGCCCTGCACAGGGAGCTGCAGCATTCCCAGGGATCAGTTTTCCTAGGAGCACTGACAGCCAGGCTTCATCTAAAATGCCTGCTGTGGGGAAAGATTTCACTTGGATTCCTGGCCGCAGGACACTGGCACCCAGCAGCTGCTTCAGGGATGTGCCTCAACCCAGAATGTGCCTCATCCGGTCACAGAGAGGGACGAAGGTTCCACAGTCAGCTGCTGAACACATCCCACATTCCCTGTTTCACAACAGACATTCCACAGAAACACAAAGAGGCCCCCGCTGGTCTCCAATGGAATCTTTGGAGACCTCAAAATCCTCTCCTGTGCAAACCAAACAGGTTTGCTAAATCCTGGGACTCAGCTGATGAAAACTGGCAGACAGCCAGCCTGAGCCCCCTTGGCTGAACACTCGGCCACAGAGGAAGCTGCAGCTGCCCCGTCCATCCACCCACATCTCCACTCCCACCCCTTCTTCTCTCAGTGAAGCTGCTGCATGTGTTGGGTGTCAAAGGGAGCACGAGGCTTCCTCAAGCAGGAAGAACTCCCTGCCACAAGTTTCCTCTCCCCATGGCAGGTGGTAAGGTTTGAAATACAGGCAAAGGCTTTGTAAGTCTGGGCTCAGAGAGACCAAAGATAGAAGGAAACACTGAGCTCGTCGGGGATGAGGCCCTGCCATCACCCGCTTCTCTTCAGGGGCTTTCCTGACCAGGACCCTGTGAGCGTGGCTGAGCCAAGAGTGCCCCGAACATGTACCTTTTCATGCCACTGAAGTAATATTGCACTGCTGTTTTCTGTTGGCTTTTCAAATCCTTTATAAATGTACTTCATTAACAAATCAACACCGTTTCTGTCTAAGGAATTCACTGCTTGTTCTATTTCACTGCTTTTAAAAGATGTGAGGACTTTAAGCATCGTTCCCTGGGCCTGCTCCTGGGAAGACAAGGAAAAGAGAGAAATGTGAGAACCAGGTGGTTGGGAATGATCCCAAGACTCATGTTTGGCAAGATGTGGCCATGCTCCAGCCTGGGTTATTTTTGTAAGCGAGGTGAGCAGTTTTGGGGTTAAAGGAGGAAGGGGTGAACGCACGGGGACAACCCATGCCAGCACAAGCTCATTAACCACAGCGGTGCTGCTGAGATCTCTGGGGTGTTCCTGTAACTTCACAGCGCCCCAACACCGCGTGCCAACGTTCCCCAGCCCTGCCCGACCCCCGCCCCGCTACCTTCATCGCCTGGTTCCTGGTGTTGCCCGGGGAGCTGCGGATGGCGGTGTGGAAGGCCCGGAGCGCTTCGCCTGTGCGGCGGCGGGTCAAGGACTCAAACCGCGACCTGGGCAGCGCCGGCACCGCGGGCAGAGCTGCGCTCCGGCCCCGCGGCCGCTCACGGGGCGAGGGACGCGTTTAGAACCGCACCGTGGGTCACAGGCGGCTGCGGGAGCGACGCGCGCCTGCCCCGCGCGGGCGATAGCGGCCCGTCGCCGGCACTCCCCCGGCCCCCCCTGCCCAAAGGATATTGCCTGAGCAGCGCTTCCACCTCGGGGCTGGCATCGGGCTCGGCCGCCGCCGCTGCCTCCTCGGGCTCCTCCACGAAGCGGTTCTCGTCATACTGGTCGATGTCGAGGCGGCGGAAGCGGGACGAGAGCGTGCTCCGAGCCATCCCCGCCCGGCCCCGAGCCAGCAGGAAACGGCGCCAGCCCCGGCGGAACCGGAACCAGCGCGGCCGCCGCGCCCCGCCCCGCCCCGCACGGGTGGGGCACGAGAGGCGGGGGAGTCGCACGCACACACATACACACACGGGCTCAGTAAAAACACAACAGAGCCTGGAAAAAATCCGAACAATGACTTTAATGTACAAATCCCGTCGCTGCAGCAGGTTCGCGGGTTTAACCGGGATCCCGAGGAAAACGGAACAAACCGGGAATGGTACAAAGCCCTTCGACCGCTTTACTGGGATCCACGTAACACTCAGAAAAGGCTAGCTCGGTCCTGCGCCGTGAACGCAGCACGGGCAGCCCCGGCCCCGCCGCACACCGGGCACTGACTTTGCTGCTGAAATTTCTTAAAACTTACCAACACAAAAAGCTGAACAAGAGACGGGCCCGAGCGGCTCCCGGAGCGTGGTGGTTAAAGGAATCAGTTCATCTAATCCAGGACTAGGCGAGGACTACATGCAGTAGTACAAATCTCAAGGACATATTACAAATACTCTGAAATTAATCTAGGGGAGGGGGAAAAAAAACTTGCTACAGACACCATAATACACAATAAATTTAGATAATTTAAAAATAAAAAAGGCAAGAGGCAGCATTTCAGCAGCAAAGTGCTCAATAAAAAGTATATTGTAAAGGGGCAGGACAGGGAGAGGTGACAGCAGGCGGGTGAGGGCTCAGAGGAAGTACGGCGTGGTTGTCCTGGGAGGAATGACACGCTCTGAGTCTGGAACTGCGCGGAATAACTTTGGTTCTCTTGTATTTACATCTTTAAAGACCATGATGGATGCGATGTTCCCGCAGCGGTAGCAGTAGTTGGGAGCTGACCATACCGTTACCAACTTCTCATCAAACATGAATTTGTATCCTTCGTGGACAAGCTGGTGTGCTCTGCAGATCAGCTTCAGGTTGTTGATGTGAACAAACTGCAAGGGAAGGGGGAAGGTCAGTGTGCCCCAAGTAGCCACTGCCCACACAACATCCTGCTCCCAGCGATGGCCCCGCACAGCGGGAAGGAAAACAGAACGGGGGTGGTTTGAAGACCTGAGAAGTGAGAAACCCTTGTGAAATAAAGGTGGCAAAACCCAAGCACTGAGGAACACCGTGAAATGCAGGCAGCAGGGCTGCGCTATCCCCCAGGCGCGACCCTTCCTGAATGTGCCATGCAAAGGCCACAGGACAATGCAGGGTGAGCGTGGCTATTGTGACATGGCCAGGTCAGAGCCTGGCAAGGCCAGCGTGTGAGCCCTAAGGAGCCTGCTCAGTGCAGACACAACAAAATTAACTCAAGAATTTCTTTAAAAATTTGTATTTTTCTCCTAAATCCTTAGGAAAGCATTCCACACAATGTCCAGGGATACTAGTCTCACCACATTACACTTTTAAAAAGCAAGATGGGTATTAGTACATCTGGCATTTATATTTGTGCTTTTAGGTTCAAGAGGTTCTTTTTTTCCAGCTGACACAAGTGAAGCTTCCTCACCACCAGAGTTACTGGCAGAGGCATGACAGGGGAGTTCATTGTCTCGCAGTGCCCTTGGGCCATTCAAACATCATACTGAGCTGAGCCCCGCAGTTTCCCCATCCCTGCACTTGGTCTTGTGTGGCACTGAGCAGCTGCATTACCTCATTGGTGACCTTGGCTCCGAAGAGCCAGCCCGCCCCACGTGGGCTGATGGCCCACGTGTCCACGTCCTCCGGGTCCGACCACACCAGGTCACAGAAGGCGCCTTTGTGAGGGATTTCCTGGTTACGTTCAATGGTCCGGATCTGATCGAGGGTCTTGATGTCTGGGGAGAGGCCTCCATGCACACACAGAATCTGCTCGTCTATTAACTGCGGGGAAATGACACATGTACAGAAACTCAGCATTCACCCAGCCCAGACGCTGCCAGAGGAACCTCCACAGGTCACCACCTCTACAGATCCCATTTAGACAATCTGCTCGTGTTGTTAGTGTGGTGTGTGCACTTACAGCTGCTATTGTGAGCATGTCGAAGACTTTGGTACAGTATCTCCAGGCATTCGCATTCCCATATTTGGTTTGGCACTCGTCTGTTGGAGAGAATGGTTTTATTCTTCATGGATCACGGAACAACAGGCAACATACGCAGAGCAAACACTGAGAGCAGAACCTGCACACTCAGGTGTGTCACACGAGCCCTGTCAGGAGCCCTGTGCTGGGTCCTGCTGCTGGCCAGCACCAGCACCAGCACCAGCACCAGCACCAGCACCAGCAGGGACTGAGCACCTCATGCTCTGTCTCTGGAACTGAAAGTGGCACCACGATGCAAACAGCAATCCCACATGCAGCAAGGCCTGCCTTAAACACATTCCATTTCACAAACACAACGACCACATTAACAAATGACAACATTTGAGCCCACGTCCCACCCAGGCCCTGGAGAGCCCCGGGTACTGTGGCATTGCAGGCAAGTCCCACGGGAAAGATGCTGCACTTATGTATCACGTGCCAGAACTCACCATAGAACCCGTACACCTGGGTGATCTGCCTGCTCTCATGGTTGCCTCGCAGCAGCGTGATACGGTCAGGCCACTTGGCTTTCAATGCAAGGAGGTACGTGAACGTCTCGAGGCTGTAATACCCTCGGTCTACAAAGTCCCCCTGAAGCCACAGATAATCATACATGAAGCAAGTCACACGGGAAAGCACAGTGACACATTCACTCTGAATTCCTCACTGTCACAAAGAAACCCAGCGCTGGAGGGCAGCCGGGATCTGCTCGGATCCACGGGAACTCTGGGCACTCGGAGTGACACGTCTGGGCTGGGCACTCCCCTCACTGCTGCCCTGACATGACCCCGCGGCCCCGGGACACCCGACCAGAGCAGGACGCTCTGCTCTGCCTCACCCCGCTGGGCTCCCGCTACTCTCGACAACACAACCGGCGAGCAGGAGCCAACAGCGGCCCCAGCGCCGGGCGGGGCCTGGGACTCGGGATCTCCTCGGGATTTCACCTTTAAACCCCTGTCAAACTCAGCAGGGCCGGGCCGCGCCCAGCGCACGTACCATGAAGATGTAGTTGGTGTCGGGGACCTGCCCGCCGGTCCGGAACAGCTCGCACAGGTCATAGAACTGCGGGGGGAGAGAGGCGTGAGGGGGCACCGACATCGACTCCGACCTGGGACTGCACCGGGGGTGGCCCGGCCCGACCTTACCTGCCCGTGGATGTCCCCGCAGACGGTGACGGGCGTGGAGACAGGCTGGACGTTAGACTCCTCCAGCAGCAGGTCACAAACATAGTCACAGAGGCGCTGTGGGAAGGAGCGGGGCAGGGTCGGGGTCAGCTCCGGGACCACCGGCTCCAGCCCGCCCGGCCCCAGCCCGCCCCGGCCGATCCCGGCCCCGCCGCCGTGGCCGCACCTTGAGGTCGTTCTCGGGCAGGTACTTGCAGAGCCGCGCGATCTCCACATACTTGTCGAGATCCAGCGGCGCCATCTTGGCACGGGCTCG
>VZRN01003151.1:699553-800664 GCA_013397935.1 Dasyornis broadbenti | reverse complement strand
CCGAGAGCGGCCCCGCCTCCGCCCGGTCCCGGCCCTCGCCCCACTCCGCCTCGCCCCGGCCCCGCTCCCGGTGCCGGCCCCGGGACTACAAGTCCCAGGAGCGCCGTCGCCGCCTGCGCAGTGCCGCGCCCGCCCGGGCCGCAGCCGGAGCCGCCGGGGCGCTGGCCGGGTAGGGACACGCTCGTATCCCGCGACAGCGCTCGGCTTCCTCCCCTCGAGGAGGAGGAGAGAGCGGTGGGAGGAGAAGGAAGGCCTGACAAAACCTTTTGGTTTTTCCAGGGAAGCGAGAGGGAAGGCGGGCAGCCGAAGAGAGACGGAGCCGAGGAGGGTATGTCGGATGGGTTTATCGCGATAGAGCGCCCGGGAGGCGGGGGGAGCGGTGCGAGGGCGGCGGGAGAAGTTGTTGGTGGGGTTTGCTCGGGGGTTTGTCTGTGCCCTTCTCCCCCTGCCCAGGCCCACCTGCCCGATGGGGTCTGGGCATCGGCGGTCCCTTTGCGGAGGTATTTGGAAAATTGGAGCCCTTGGCAGCGGGGCCCTCGCAGCTCCGCGAGCCGCTCGCTGCCGTGTCTCCTTCATGGCTTTTGTGTGGTGCAGGTTTAAAACTTGAAACTTGACGACTGTGGTGACTTCCCTTTTTGGTTACTCACAGACCCCTAACGCTGGAGAACACGATCCAGGGAGTATCAGGCTTTTTTTCTTGCAAAGTCATGATACCGTGCTCCTGAGAGCTGTTGGGATGGAGCTTTCGGAGCGAGCATGCGACACTACACTTACTGATAGGTAAAGTGCTATTTTGG
The DNA here is from genome assembly GCA_013397935.1 of Dasyornis broadbenti. NCBI lineage: Eukaryota > Metazoa > Chordata > Aves > Passeriformes > Dasyornithidae > Dasyornis > Dasyornis broadbenti. Next base: position 799,867 of record VZRN01003151.1, on the reverse strand, counting down.
TGGACGATACAGTTGACTCACAAGTAGGAGCTGCAATTTGAAGAGGATGGAGGAGAAATGGCACGGGCAGTACATGAAATCTGAAATACTCTGTAAAAGCAGTAGAATGGTAGCTTCAGGAAACAGACTTTTCAGCTCTTGCTGCTGAGAAGGGTTCCAAAATATTTAAGATGCTCCACACACGGGTTTTGATGTGAGATTTGTCAGGTCTTGGAGAATATACTCTCCTCACAGCAGCAGCTGCCCTTCCTGGTGGATGGGAAGGGAGCTGCTCTTGGGAGAACAGGCTAGGAACAGGTTGGTTTTATCGGTTTGAGTGGCTTCAAGTTCTGCACTTGTTCTGACTGAAAGTTTATTAGTGTGACCCTTACCTAAAGGGAACTCCACTTTCTAGCATCACAAGCAACTGAGATAGATTTTAGCCTGGTTATGTGCTTTTGTTCATTTTATGTAGCATGGTAATGCCATAATAGATAATTTAGTAGCCAGCTGATCCTGTGCTTTACGGATAAGTTCTGTTAAGGGGCATGAGAAATGAGGTGCTCCTTGCACATGGATGGACAGTATGTCCAGGGCTAGCTGAGAGCAGCCTCTAGGCAGAAACAAACATGATGGATGAGTTTCTTACTGATGTCAATTAGACAGTGGAACTGCATTTTAGGTGTCACACCTGTGTTTGTGCTGGTGGGTGTTGTAACATGAGGGTTCAGCAGTGAGCCCTAGGTCGTGGTGAACCATCCTGGTGCAAAAAGGGCTCTTTTAGCTCAATTGTGGGAGACAAGCAGTTAGCTTGTATAAAGAAATAAGGCTTGTGAGATGGTACTATAAATACTAATGAGGAAAGAGGTACTTCATCAGGGCTGAATTAGCTTGGAAGCTATTCAGGCTTGCTTAGGTGCTATTTTTCAGCAGGACAGAGTGATTTTGCCTTGCCCTGCCCTGCCTATGTTAGATCTGCCCAAACTTGCTCTGGAAGTTGAGTCTTGCGTAGCGAGACTCAGGAGGAGCAACTAACCCTGAGCAGGAAACATGGGAGGAGGATGAAGGATCTGGTGTACCAGCAGTATTTACCACTTTACTTAATCTCTTTTCTGTCAGCTGAGTCGCAGAAATATTCACGAGAGATGAGGTTCATTCCTGTATGTCACAGGACAAACCCATGGATTTTGTAAGGTGGAGTTCAGCACCTAAAGATTCAATGTCATGTTTTCCAGGACTTTTAAGACTAGGAAGCAATCTATGTCCTGTGTTCATCAAAGGATAGAGTGCCTCAGGTTCTGAACAAATGTGTGCTGCCAGCAGGGTAAGGCATCTTGAATGCTGTCAGGTCATGCAGTCTTTGTTGTTGATATGTGGAGCATCATGAAGGGAAATTGTTTGAGTTGTTGTGCTAAGCTGGTCTTACTGTGTCGCAGTTACTTGTAGGTTCCTGAGTAGTCTTGAAATAATTGACAGAAAATGGAAGTATTTTCATATCAACATGAAATTCCAGGATTGAAAGGTAATCTGCACATAGCGCAGTGTCAGATATCTGTTGTTCCTTCAGCCACAGCAGGCTGTTGGATATCTAAATATCCTAAACTGACTCCTTTATACAGCTGTGTACAGATATCTGCTATTCCAAGTGTGGTGCATGGTAGTGATAAACCAGGTTGCTGGATAATTACAGGCACCTTTTTGTTTATGAGCAGCTGATAAGGTTATCTGACAAATGAGGTTCTGGAATTAGCAGAGGGCTGATCTGCTGCCACTTGCTCTGCTCTGGAGTCGTTCCGCGGTGTATCACAAAATACTGGCTGTGGCCAAGTGCTCCTAAAGCTTTGGCCCAAGTGCTGGCCGGAGTGAACGTTGTGGAGCCTGGTCAGAGAATGCAGCCACTGTCTTTTCAGACTTACCAGAACATACCTTACCAGAAAAAGTCTGTTGTTTCCAGGACACCTTCGTCTCTTTTGCTGACAGGGCTTTTGGAGCTTGCTCCAACCCATGAGCAGAGGAGGAAGGAACATCTTCCTCAGAGGCTGAAAGCTCTCAGGGAGTTTTACCCATCCCTGATGCTGTTGTAAAAAGAAGAGGTTTTTGGGGAGGAGCAGTGTGTGTCAGGTAGCTGTGTTAGTGGTACTGTAGTTTCTTCTTTCAGGATGGGCTGTGTTGGTAATACCAGTGTCTGAAGAGAGGAATAGCACATGCATCTTGCTCAACTGGGTTTTTTGGGTTTTCTTTACTGCGCCTTGCGGAAGTACCTTGTGTGTTAAACTGCTGCTTTACATCTCTGGTGTTGTCAGGTGTCTGCCAGAGACCTCAGGTGAAGACAAAGTTGTTTGTGCTGTTGCTTGCTGTGCATGTGTGGCTTCAGAATAATTAATTTAAAAACTGGTGGAAGGCAGTGATGAGGTGTTCCTCTCCACAGAGGTGGATCTCAGCAGCAATCCTTGCAGTCAAGTCACTGATTTTTATGGAGGTTACCAAGCTGGGGAAGCTGCTGATCCCATTTTCCTGTACACAGTGAAAGCTGCTGTCATGCATTTGTCTTCCTGTGGATTGACAGGAAAATCCTGTGGATTTTCACAGTTCTTGACAAAGCAGTGGTACATAGTAACCTGCTGTGGCTCAGTTCTGAATCAATTCACCTCTCGCTTTCGTTATTTCTCATGTTCTGAAGCAGAGGCAGATAAGATACACACATGGGTAGTGGCCAGCTGATGGGATATTATCAGGTAGTCACAGGACCAGTGTATTTAACAGTGCAGTTGCAGCTAAGAATGCTCTTTGGAGCCTTGTTTTGGGCATAGAGTTCACAGAAGCAATTAGTTTAAAAGGAAAAATCAGAATGCACAGCAGTTGGCAACTTCCCACAGCTTCTCAGGGCCTCAGTGTCTTTGGAAGGGCCAAGATGCTCTTCATGAAGAGGTGCCAAAGTTGTTCCTCTGTTGGGTGGTTCACTTTTCAAGTAAGGGTGAGGTTTATGCTGTCAGGGTTTTTTCGCGTGGCATCGCAAATGGTACAATGCAGGAGTCTGACCTCTTTTTGCTGGACAGGTGGATTGATGCATGTGTGATAGGGCTCTGGACTGTGTGGGAGTCTTATTTGCTTCCTGAGTATTAACTGATTTTGTAATTTCTTTTTTTTTTTCATTGTCAGTAGCTCCAAGAAAGGTTACTGGCAATGTAGTTGTTATTTTGATGAACATACCTTACCAGAAAAAGTCTGTTGTTTCCAGGACACCTTCGTCTCTTTTGCTGACAGGGCTTTTGGAGCTTGCTCCAACCCATGAGCAGAGGAGGAAGGAACATCTTCCTCAGAGGCTGAAAGCTCTCAGGGAGTTTTACCCATCCCTGATGCTGCAAACATCTTCTCTAGTAAAAAGCCAGAAAAAGACCCGGAATGAAATAGTGAGAGAAATCACTTGTAAGTGTAGGAGACACCTCAGGAGCCATTTAATCAGCTTGTCTGCTCTTAAATGGGTTTGTAACCAGTGACACAAAAAGAGAGACTTGTTTTGAAATTTGGTAAAGCAAAGGCATAGGAACATAGGAAGAGGCAACAGGCTGTTCATAGGGGTACTCCACATGGATCTCCCCTTCCTTCCCAAACTTGCTTAGAAGCAGGAGATCCACTTGAACTGACTTTCTATTCAGAAAAGTGGAAACTGTGTGTCAACACCCTAAAGTGGAAACTGCCAACTAATACTGTTTGGGTTTGATCAAGTATGAGCAGCTCTTGAGCACAGCCCTACAGTGGGAAGGTATGAAAAGCCAGAAGGTAGCTCTGCAGGTCTTGTTTGTGTGTGTTTTTATGGATTCAACTTCCTTTTCCTGGCTGATAGCGGTAGCTCACAGCCTGAAAACTGGTTACTACAGTGTTTGCAGGCAGTAGCAAGTTTACTGTTGGGGTTTTTTTGCAAGCTCTTGAATTCTGAGACTAAAAATAAATTTGTTGCAAGAAGTTGTTATTTGTTTCACAAAGAACTTTGGCAGTAACAGCAATGTTTCTTCTTCTAACCATTTCTCTGAGATTGTCCTAGTTTAAAACATCTGAATTAGCACATCCTTCAAGTTCCTGTCATAATCTCATTCTTGGATGCATCAGCTGTAACCTCTGGTTAGATTTGCTGAATTTGGTTTGGGGTCTTTTTGAGTTTAGGGGTTTTTTTTTAAAGAGCTTTTTGCGCAGTTGTCTGCGTTTGCTAGGAGTGGCCTTTAAACCATCAGGTGTAATAAAATTGTAATTTTTGTTATGCATAAAGACTTGTAACAGCTTCTCTGTTCATCTCTGCCTAGCTTCTGGTTGTGAGGTTAAATCTATAGATGAAAGAACTTAACACAAGGAGCAGTGATGGTTGTCAGTGCACCTGGTTATCAGGCTGCAAAAACCCCAACAAATGGGAAACCTGTGCCCACTTAGGGAGCTAATCTGTATTCTTCATTGAGAATCACCTCCTGCTCTGCTGAACAGTGAAACGCAGATCTTTAAAACACTAGCAGGGGAGAGCACTGGGCCAGCATATGGTATTCTAGCACATTATTTGTAGTTTCTCAAGCATGGTCTAAATGGGTTTGTGAAGCAAGGCTTGTCCGGAGTCACTGCAGGTTGTGGGAAGTAAGTTTTTATTTTGACTGTAGTATGGCTTTGAAGGGCTCCTCGCTAGAGCCTTCTGACATATCTCAATTAGTGATATACACAACAGGTATATTATGATCTGTTACAGATCATATCTGCATCAAACCCTTGTCCTTCCCAAATTACCTGGGGTTGCTGTTAGTTCTGGTGGGGAAGACGTAAAGCAGTTAACTATCAATTCCATGATTGCATGATTGTACCCTTTCCTTTGTCAGTACTAATGCAGTTGATGGGTTTTTTTCCTCCCAAAGAGTTAATTTTTTAGATGTATTAGCTCCTGGAATGTGTCTTGACTGGTGCAGTACTCTGCTGAGATATATTGTAGTTGTGAAGTTAGAGCTGATGTTACGTTCAGACAGAACAGTAGTTTGTGTAGATTTTAGCCTCTGTTATGCTATGAAAGCCTATGGTTGTTTCAGTTTTTCTCTCTATAAAACATTTTTGGATTGTGGCCCAAAGAAATGTTCTTCTTAATTGAAATATTTGTGGATTTTTTTTCTGAATGATTTCTACTGTTTAGCAAGGTCTCCAGACTTATTTCCAACTCCTGCCTTATCTGGGTATTGATACTCCTTGTGTTTTGGTTTAGTGGGCTTTTTCTTTAATTAGTAATAATTTTTTTCTTTTTTTTTTTTTTAGCAAAACAGAGCAGTATTGGGAGCTTGGTGCTTCTGGTGCATAGGTGAGAGAAGTAACAGGCCAGAGATTACAACACCCCAGTCCTTGAGTAGTGCTGGGTTATGTGGATGGGCTTTAGGATGAAGGAGTAAGTGCCTGTTCCCCAGAGAGTGAGTGGGAATGGGAGTGGTCTTCATCTCCCTGAACTTGTGTCACCTAAGCTGTAGCAAGGACCACATGTCCCCAGGTAAAGGCCAGGTTCCCACCTCATGTAGCTGAGGTGTGGTTGGGGTTGTGCAGAGCTGTGCTCCTGTTCCTGCTCACCAGGGCAAGCTGCAAATACTGTTTGCTTCTCTGCCAGTGTCCCTGATATGTGCCAGAATAATGGAACTGGCACTTCTGAAACCTTGCGTTAAGAGAGAGTGGCTCAGTGGTTGAGTGGTGGACTTGAGGGGAGGGACATGGCAGCATTCACTGCCTGGAGTGAGTTTGTGCCCTACTTGTCACCATGTGGGGCTGACAGGACTTGTTCCCTCTCTGCTGGAACTGACCCGCTCCATTCTGTGTGTCTCAGGGGGTGCTGTGCCACCCGCTCGCTGCCCACCATGGTGAAGCTGGACATCCACACGCTGGCCCATCACCTGAAGCAGGAGCGGTTGTACGTGACCTCGGAGAAGCAGCTGATCCAGCGGCTGAACGCGGACGTGCTGAAGACGGCAGAGCGGCTGTACCGCACGGCCTGGATCTCCAAACAGCAGCGCATCAACCTTGACAGGCTCATCATAACCAGGTGATGGGGGGAACAAACCCCCACGCTTCTGTCAGTTACAGATAATCCTCAGAGTCTGGAGACCTTTCCTGTACTAACCATAAAAATAGTGAGGTTGTAAAGCAAACCTCAGCTAGGGAATCTTACACACCTGAAAGTTACTTGTTGGCCACGTAGGCAACTTTTTTTTAATACCTGTGTTTATTTTGCTTCTGTTCATGAGAACAAGCACTCCTGAATTTGCAAATAATTTGTAGTAACTATCTGGAGAGACTTTTTTCCTTCATGGTAGCCTGGTTAATAGATTGGCCACGTGGCATCTCTTAGCAAGTTTGTTTACTTAAGAGTTACTTAAACTGTTTCAATGTTTGTCTTTAAAGTGCTGAAGCTTCTCCTGCTGAATGTTGCCAGCACGCAAAAATCTTGGAGGACACACAATTTGTTGATGGATACAAGCAGTTGGGATTTCAGGAGACTGCTTATGGAGAATTCCTAAACAGACTGAGAGAGAACCCCAGGCTTATTGCATCCTGCCTGGTTGCTGGAGAGAAACTCAACCAGGACAACACCCAGAGTGTCATTCACACAGTCTTTACCTCCATTTATGGCAACTGCATCATGCAGGAGGATGAGAGTTACCTCCTCCAGGTCCTCCGTTACCTGATTGAGTTTGAACTCAAGGAAAGTGACAACCCCAGGCGGCTGCTGAGACGAGGCACCTGTGCCTTTAGCATCTTGTTCAAGCTTTTCTCTGAAGGACTCTTTTCTGCAAAACTTTTTCTCACTGCAACCTTACATGAGCCAATCATGCAGCTTCTGGTTGAAGATGAAGACCACCTGGAAACTGATGCAAACAAGTTAATTGAGAGATTCTCCCCAGTACAGCAGGAAAAGTTATTTGGAGAGAAAGGCACAGAAAAGTTCAAGCAGAGAGTCCAAGAGATGGTTGACTCCAATGAGGCCAAGCTGGTGACTTTGGTCAACAAATTCATTGGCTATCTCAAACAAAACACTTACTGTTTTCCTCACAGTTTGAGGTGGATTGTGTCACAGATGTACAAAACGCTGTCGTGTGTGGACAGGCTGGAGGTTGGGGAGGTCAGAGCCATGTGCACAGATCTCCTGCTGGCCTGTTTCATCTGCCCTGCCATCGTCAACCCAGAGCAGTATGGGATCATTTCTGATGCTCCTATAAATGAGGTGGCAAGATTTAATCTGATGCAGGTATGATTCACATCAAGGCAGTCTTAAAAACATATAAACGGCCTTTTTCTTCCCACTAAAACTGATGTTACAACAGTAAAAGTGAAGGTACTGTTTCTCCTACTTATAAAATGAATGCTAATGAAATATTTGTGTTAATTGTTGCTGAAAAGGTGGCTCCAAAGTTTATCTGTTTGCTTAAAATACTGATTTGAAAAAAATGACAACGTGGATTCCTCTATCCCTTAGAAGAGTTGCGAGTATCCTTTATAAAAACTGTTATAAGGGATGGAAGCTAAGGCCTAAAAGTGACTATTAGATGAATTCTGGAATGTGTGTAAATGGATGTTGTGCTGAAGTTCCTGCTAATGTTAAATATCGTATCACGCACTGCAAAAAATAATGAAATATTTTGCTGAAAACCCCTGTTGTCTGGCAGTAATGTCCAATGCTCTACTTGGAACATCCCACAGCCCTCACAACCAATTTTTGTCATTATGCAAATACAGTTTTGGACAGTTTAATAATATTACATAGAGGAGTCATCTGAAGGTGTTGAGCAACACTGGTCTGACTGAGGATGTTCCTCCACGTGAGGAACAAAACCTGTGTTTTACTGTTGTCAATAAAGCGGGCAGGGAGTGAATCTCACAGTGCAATCATGCTGGTGAGTTTTGCTCAGTGTTTTTCTAAAATCCAGCAGCAGTCCTCTCCTGTGTTACTGCTCATGTGCTGTAGCAGAGCAGTTGGTGACTCTAAATTGAGGGTTGTTTTTCAGTTGGAGATGAATAAGGGATATGTGCTCTGAAATAAAGGTTAGCTCTCTTGCTATTTTTCCTTAGTAAAATATATGCAGCCTTTGAAAATCTCTAGGTTTGGATGACCTAGATTCAACTCTCAATTCTGACATGTTGTAAAAACAAAACATGCTTTGTTCCTGGGAGGGGGAAGTATGGATGCTCACAGCCTACTGTGTGTGCACATTTTCTTGTTAAAGGCAATGCCTGTTTTTTTTCTAAAGCTTCTTGCATTTTTTCTCCCCTGAAAGCAAGCACAAATCTCTTTCCACTCAATCAGAAGTATTCCTTGGAGTATTAAATGAAAAAGGATTTAGAATGGAGGAGGTTTTTTGAGTATTTTTTATAATCAGGTCCATCATGTTGTTTTGAAAGCTTATTCTTTGTACTTCTTTTTAATTTCAGGTTGGGAGACTTCTGCAGCAGCTGGCAATGACGGGCTCTGAGGAGGGAGATCCACGTACGAAGAGCAACCTCGCCAAATTTGACAAAGTAAGAGTTCAGGCTGAAAAAACGCAAGACTTGGTGAATATGTCATCATCCTTCTGCAGCCTTCTTTTTCAGACATTGCAAGGGACTAAGTTTAATTTCCAAGTTACATGTAATGAGAAGCAGATTAAATCCTGCACAAAGCTGGGAAGAAAATCTTGAGTAATAGAATTAAGGGCTGGGGATTCTTGCTTCTGGTCTGACCTAATACTTCTTAAAAGAAAATAATTAAAAAAAAAAATAAAGGAAATTACATTTTCAACTGAGCACTGTAAGTGTTCAAGGCTGGGTTGGATGGGGCTTGGAACAGCCAGGTCTAGTGGAAGGTGTCCCTGCCCATGACAGAGAATTGGCACCAGGTGGTCTTTACGGTTCTTCCAACCCAAACCAGTCTGTGACTCTGTGATTCTATGATTCTATGAAATACCGAATTACTGTCAGTGGTTTCTCAACTGAACCTAACAAAACACTTTGATCTGAAGACAACCTTAGTATAATGTCTGTTTTAACGCCAAGTAATTTGTTAGTGCAAGTAATTTCTCTTCCTTTTTTACATAGTTTTGCGTTTTTTCATTCAGCTTTTCCTCTGTTAGTATTAATCATCCATAGCCACAGAGCAGTTACCTTCCTCGGAGCAACAGTGAAGCTCATGATCTTTGATTATATTGCCAAGTGTTTAAAAACCTGCTGCTATCCTTACTATCCTAGGTAACCTTGTATCTTTCTAGGTTTTGATAATTCTAGTTGTTACACAGTTACCACACAAATCTACACATTTATTGTACAAGTAACATTTTCAATCAGATTAGAAAGTGCCCTTGTTGTTGCTTCCTTGTTTCACTTTTAGTCGGTTTTCAGCAGGTTCTTCAGGAAGGCGCAGTATAATTGTCATTATTTTTTTTTCTTTAAATTGTAAGAGAACACTTAAATAAATAACACTTTGGAATGTAGGAAGGGAACAAAGGAAATGCTAAAAGTAACTGCACACTTTTTTTGTTTGCTCTTCAGTAACCTTAAAATATCTGCCATTTTATCCTAAGATTTTAAAAGTAGGAAGCAAAACTTAAATTATTCTGTAAACTGCTTAACTCCTTCTATAAGTTTCTTCCCAAACTCTAGGAAATGTTCTCTTGTTTACGCTCTCTGCTGTCTCTCAGAGCTGCGTTGCTGCTTTCCTGGATGTGGTGATCGACGGGCGCGCAGTTGAGACTCCGCCGATGTCGACTGTGAACCTGCTGGAGGGGCTGAGTCGCACCGTGGTGTACATGACCTACAGCCAGCTCACTGCCCTGGTAATGTCTCCCGCTCTTGGAAACAGCCAGCATCAGCTTGTACCCCTGTGTTCCCACCTTGGATAAAGCAGGCTGGTCGTTTGCACTGCAGTTCTTACCAACAACAATTGTCAATGTTTAGGTTGGCTTCATGCGGAATGTAATGTCGAGCGATCAACTTAAGGAAGATCGGATGGCTTTGGAAAACTTGCTGGCAAATTTACCCCAGAACAAACCAGGGAAAAGCAGCAGCCTTGAAATGACTCCATATAACACCCCCCAGCTTTCTCCTGCAACTACTCCAGCTAATAAAAAAAATCGACTGCCGATAGGTAAGGAGAGTGAGTGAAGTTCCAGCATGATTTCTGATACCTTGGGCATTTCTGTGCAATTTTCTCTGTCATATCTTGGGGTTACTCTTCACCTACACCTTCAGTTCCTACTACTTCTGTGTGGATGAAGAATTTTCTTTAGCATAGAAAACCAGGTAACTTCCTTAGGGTCAAATTCAAGTGTGGTGGATGACCTTCATCACTCTAGCTTGAACTGGAGAAAATGACTGGAGTGATTGGTAGTCATAATGGTGGTGGTTGGCAGTGATAATAAAGGGAAGGTTTGAAGGTGGGAAAGCATATCTAGGGGGAAAATTGCTTAGGAAAGTAGTAAGATGGAAGCAGAGGCATTTAATTAGTGAGATAGAATAAGTTTAACATTTTTATTAGAGAACAAATGGACAGAAGGGTGAACAAGCAGGAACAGGACTTTTAGAGTATGTGCTGAGAAGAGAAGTCTTCTCCTTTCTCCATTCATTCTTGCTCTAATTGTAACTGTCAGTATTCTGAATTGCAATTTTATGTTGGTTAGGTTTTGTTTTTTGAATAGGATTTCTGTGTCTTGAACTTTTCCATATTAATAATACTTTCTTTTAAAATAGGAAGTGTGATACTCTTCTTCATTATATATCTATGTGAATATGACCACATGGGATATTCTTGTTTGAGAGATTTGGTGTCAGTGTATAAAAGGATGAAAATATACAGAGGCCAATAAGTGGAAAAGAACCCCACAAAACCACCCCCAAAACAAACCTGTCCCATGTTGGTTTAATTCTACTTTTGAATGGTTCTGGTCTTACACCTCTAAAGTAGTGGCATTTTACAGCATTTATTTTATGGTATAAAATAGCATTTGCTCAAATTTTTTGTTTCTTTTGTTTCATTTTAATGCTTTCGAACTCCAGGACAGCAGTTGGCAGCGATTACTGCCTGGGATACCTCTGCTACCAATCTGTCAGCTCACATAACTCTAGTAACCCCTTTTGGTGGGTAATGCCCTCTTTCCATTCTTCTGTGAAACGTTGACTCATGTCACATAACTCAGCATGCCTTTGGGTTACCTTGGCAATCAGTTCCCTTTGCAGATTTCTTCAGTATATGAACTTATTTTGTGTACATGTGGGTTTTAGAAACCCCTTGTGTGCCTTTGTGTGATCATCAGAATTTGGCTACGACTTCTGCCCACTTGCCTTGTTTTCCCTGGGTCAAATCGAGAAATAATTGGTGTCATGCTGCCATTCTTAGAAATCTTAATTTCATGTGGGCATTTTTCCTTCCATGGATCCAAATGTGGGAATCTGAGGCCAGCTGAAAAGAGGACTTAAGAGTGGTAAAGTAATCAGAGTAAACTACCTGATGTTTTACTGTGTGTCTGGGTTTGAGACACCTGTTAGAATAAGATTTCCTTCTTCTTAGGAGAAAAAACCTTTTAAATAAATTAGAGTTTTAAACCACAGAAACCTAGACCTTTTTTGGTAACTACATTTTCTCATATATTGTGTTAAAGGTCCTTCTGTGATTGGAATATGCTGAATTGGTGTGGGCAAATAGGTCACAATGTACCTTGTTTCTCTGCTTCTCATGTTGAAAGTTTCCTTCTTCACAGGGCAGTACTCAAGTTTAAACACCAGTTCCATCTCTCAAAAGTTTAATGAGACTTTGATTTTGAAAATTTATTTCATGTGTATTGCTAATTAACACTACTGTTCTGTATTTCCATTGTATTGTCTTTTTTCCTCCTTAAATAAGGAGAAAAAGCTTTCTAATGTCAATATTTCAAAATATTTTCATAGCCACTCGAAGCAGAAGCAGATCAAACATTCTACTGGACCAGCATGGAGATCATGAAGGATCCTCCCAGGAGACTATTCCGGAAGTTCAGCCGGAAGAAGTGCTGGTGATTTCTTTGGGGACAGGTCCACAGATTACTCCAGGAATGATGTCGGAAAATGAGGTATCCAGAAACGATGACACCTCAGATATTTTAAACCATGCAGCCTCTGTCTTCTCTAATAGCAAAGTAGTGAGGTTGCAAAGCTAAGTTTTGGTACTAAATCCGGAATGGGAATTAGAATCCTTACTCTATGTTACTGAACTTGGGGGTTTTTTCCCTTCACTTAAGAAGCTTAAGAGGGAACCTGGGCTATTGCTTCTGAGCCTGAAGAAACTCATGTGTCTCTCTGCGTGCCCTGTCCTTTGGATCCAGGGACACAGGTGAATGACAGAACTGGAGCACTAATCCTGACGCTTTTGGCAGTTCGTGAAAGGCACAGGCCCAGGTTCTTGTGAGGGCAGAGCTGAGCTCACAGTGCCATCAGTGCCTGGAGACTGTTCTTGGGGCAGGACTGGGGTTCCAGCCTTTTCTTTCTGAAGCCGTAGCACCGCTGCTGCATTCAGCTTTGCTCCCTGCCTGGTGGTTGGGATTATCTCCTCTGGCAGCCTCATGCAGATCCTTTCTGTATTACACTGCTCTGTGGGGTGGTGACGGAGCTGTGGCTCTGTTGTTGTCAGGACATGCCTGATGTCCATGGAGTGGTTCCTTGCATTCTCCACAGGCTCTGACCTGGGAGGTTGCTGTCTTTTGTCAGATAGAATGTTAGAAATTTGATTGTTCCATTAACAGTACAAGGACATGTCTCCAATGTTTTATTTGCTATTTAATTATTGGAAAAACAGATGATTTTAATGAAGTCTTTTTTTCTCTCCTCCACTCTCCAGGTGTTAAATATGCAGCTTACAGATGGCGGGCAAGGAGATGTCCCCATTGACGAGAACAAACTCCATGGTAAACCTGATAAAACCTTGCGCTTTTCCCTCTGCAGTGATAATCTGGAAGGAATATCTGAAGGTGAAGGGCTGCTTAAGTCTTGAAGAAGTTTTGTTGCTCTGTTGTTTTTTTTTTCCCCCCATTAACTCTAAAAGGAAGGTGTGTTAAATACAGCATCTTGTCTTTACTGTTTTGAAGGCTGTGCTATTTCACCCTGAGAGGCTGTCTCCTCTCTTAGTTGTCCAGAGAGTAAAGCCTGGAGCTAAATTTTGACCTACAAAGACATAACTGAGTCTGAGAATTAGGAAGAGAAAAACTAAGTGTATTTAAAAAGAGAAAATAGAGGGAATTTTTTTTTTTGGAAACTTAAGTGCAGTACTAGTTATTAAGATAATCTAACTTAGCTCTAAACTTGGACTTCTCAGACTTACTTTTCATCATGTTTTAATTAGCTGTACATATCTCAGAACACTTTCTGCACAATTCCTTTATATGAACCTCAGACATAACAAAGCACCGGTGTCTGTGGGATGGAAGAGGTTTGGACACATAACTCCTGCATTATTTTATGTTGGAACTGCTACTTCATTTCTTCTAATTTTTCTAGTGAGTTTTTGTGTCCTGAATTGTTAATGCTGTATATTTAGGAACTGTTATCCAAATTAGATTTAAAGAAAATCTGTTTTCCCAGGTCCTTCCAATCGCTCCAACTCTGTGTCATCTCTGGATCTGGAAGGGGAGTCGGTGTCGGAGCTCGGTGCGGGCCCCTCCGGGAGCAACGGCGTTGAGGCTCTGCAGCTGCTGGAGCATGAACAAGGCAGGTGCCAGTTCTCTCTTACAAGTGCCTGAGGTGCTGTAGATGCAAGAGGCAAAGTCTTGTGGAAAGAGGTTGCAAAATTAACTAACTCAGGGGAAAAAAGTAGGAATTTTCCTTGTGCAATCACTCTTGTATTTATTTGTGGTTTTGGTTCGGTTTTTTTCCCCCCAAGAAATATTGTTTGTAGTCTGTTGTTAGAAAAAGGAAATCACCTGGAATTTTGTCCTCTATAGGTAACTGCTTGTAAAGTTTTGCTTGCTATCAAGCTTTTCCCTTCAGGAATAGGGTGATCTGTATTGGAGTAATCTGGAAGCATCAGCATAATTTACTGTTTAATATCCATTTGTCAAACACTGAACAGGTTGCCCAAAGAACTTGTGGTGTCTCCAGCCTAGAAATACTCAAAATATGACTGGACATTATTGTGAGCAATCTGCTGTCACTAACCAGAAGAGGGATTTTGGGCTAGAATGACCTCCAGAGACCTCAGCTTTTCTGTAATGAATTGTTTCTCTACAGGAATTATATTGCTGTCTTTGTAGCACTACGTTTCATTTACTTTTTCTGTCAATTTAGTTGATAGGTCACCATGCATACTTCCAGATTTTTCTTCTTGTGTCTCAAATGTGTTTTTAGGCAGCATTTCCTGAATAGTATAATAGTGCCTTTACAGGCCTTCCTCTAAACCACTACCTTACCTAACAGAATTAGGGGGTTGTTTGTTTGTTATTTACTTTCTAATGTAGTCTTACAGGTTTTCAATCTGAAGTAATTGGAGAAGCCTTTCAGAAAATCGAGAACTGTTTACTTTTCCATAGCCACAACTCAGGATAATCTGGATGACAAGCTCCGAAAGTTTGAAATCCGTGACATGATGGGTTTGACTGATGACAGAGATATATCAGAAACTGTGAGCGAAACCTGGAGTACGGATGTCTTGGGAAGTGACTTCGACCCCAACATCGACGAGGACCGGCTGCAGGAAATTGCAGGTAACGGGTGTGCTCTGGGTACGTCCAGTGCTGCTCTGGAACCTGAGGCTGCAGAGCCCTCCTCCTCCCTTCCTCAGCAGGGGCTTTCTCATGGATTCAACTGGAGATTTGCTGTAGGAGGATTTTTGTGTGCATGACCTAGACTGTACTTAGTTACTTGTTTCTTCTCAACATTGTGTTTCCTGATTGCCTTGTTAAGGACACTTAAGATGTGTTCTTACTTTTCTCTCTAGAGCTGACTCCCCAAGCCCAGCTCTAGCCATATGCTCCGGCTTTACTTTTGCAGGTGCAGCTGCAGAGAACATGCTAGGCAGCTTGCTGTGTTTGCCAGGTTCAGGATCCGTGTTGCTTGATCCCTGCACAGGTTCAACCATATCAGAAACCACAAGTGAGGCGTGGAGTGTGGAAGTATTACCAAGTGATTCAGGTCAGAATCGGGCAGTTTTTGCTTATTTCTTTAGCATGATTCTAAGACTCTTCCAGAGGCATAGAATACAAAACTATAGCCTCTTCCTCTTTCTTCAAGAAATTACTGTCCTAGGGTTACTTCCAGGATTAAAAGGACAAAATCTTCCTAGACAGAAAGAAGATGGAAAGCACTGGGAGAGACTTCTGTTACTTAAGAAATTCTTAAGGTCCAAAGGGGAAGAGCAGGGTTTGCAAAGCAAACTTGTACTTCCTTACCTTCTCTGTGGTGTTGAGTAGGAGCTATCCAGGACCACGGTTTCCTTTGGTTAGTGAAGATGTGACTGTATCCTGTTGTGTAAGAAATACAACACTTAAAACAGTAAACACTCCTTCGCATGCCTGTGCAGACAGAGCATTGATGTCTGTGCAGAGTCCTGCCTTCTGTACCAAAGGATGTAAGAAAACTCTTGCTGAAGTGGTTGAGTTACCTTAAAACTTGATACACTAAATCAACCCCCCACTCCTTCCTTCTGCTTATGAATGTCTAGGGAGCACGGCATTGAGTAATGATACTTTCTCTCTCTACTCTCCTTTGTCTCCCTTTTGTAGAGGCTCCAGACTTAAAACAGGAGGAAAGACTCCAAGAACTGGAGAGCTGTTCTGGGCTGGGTAGCACATCAGATGACACAGATGTGAGGGAGGTCAGCTCTCGGCCCAGCACTCCCGGCCTGAGCGTTGTATCAGGTGTGTGGAACTGTCTCTGAAAATGCTTGCTCTAGCACAGCGTGGTCAGCGTTCACTTTGCTGCACTGCTTTATTTATACGTCACTCATAAAACAAGTGCACTCATTCTGGAATTTTCAAAGCAGTGATTCTTCGTTCACCTCACAGAAGAAATTAAAAAGGTAGCAGAGAGGTGAACGCCCTGTGCTTCAATAGCAGTGGTTAGGAGAGGAGTGTTGGTTTGGAAGGAACTTCAAACTTTCTTGCATTTAGTTTTATTATCACAACTTTTTAAATATAAATCATAGTTATAGTTCTTCATTTTCTGCAAAGTCTGTAAGAGTGGAGTGTCTTTCTAATGCCCCTTGTCAGAGCGTATTCATGGCTATGGTGAAACTTTTGAAGATGTAGAGCAGAAATAAACCATTATTTTAGAAGCATAGAAATTCACAGTGTCTGTAGGTGCTTCTGTGATTTAGAGCTTCATGGTTCACTGTCCACCAAACATTTTAACAGCCTCAGGATTTTGCTTCCTTACTCTCTGAAAGACTATTACAGATTCTTCTTTTGTTATGTGTAAGGTATTAGTGCAACATCTGAAGATATTCCTAACAAGATTGAGGATCTCAGGTCTGAATGTAGCTCTGACTTTGGGGGAAAAGATTCTGTAACAAGTCCTGATATGGATGAAACAGCCCACGGTAAGTTACTTCCCTGGAATCTCTGATAAACACCAGTGACATTTATGGAATCCTTCAATTTTACAATTTCTCCCAATTTCAAAGTGCTGGTAACTAAGTTTAATATTTTCTTTATTCACCAGTACTGTATTTGTTTGACAAAAAGACTCCAGTACTTTGCAGTACTAGAGCTTGAGTACTAGATCTAATATCTCTAATCCAGTTTGATTACATTGGCTGTCCTCTTGCACTTTGGACCTGGGCTGCTCCTCAAGAATTCCTTACTTTTTGGGATGTAATTCTTTGATCATTTCAATGCACTACAGATATCTTTCCATACAAGAATATCTTTACAAATACTTTGCAGTAGAAGTTTTGTAAACTTTTATTGCTGAGTGTCTTGTTTTTCCAGTGTCTCTCATGTTGGAGGCAGTTATGGTACAGCACTAATTTTGTTCTCTTTGTATTTCAGGAGCCAGTCAGTTGACATCTCCTCCTTCTCAGACAGATTCCTTGCTTGCATTGTTTGACCCTTTGTCCTCAAATGAGGGTGAGTTATAAAGATGAGGCTTTGTATTAGAAATGCACATTTTCGATGCTTCTATGTTAGTACCGTAACGTAGAATTATTCCATAGTTGGCATAATATTAAAGGAAATGCGTGTGGCTTCTTTTCTGCTTATGACCACAGGTGTGTCAGCTGTAGTAAGGCCTAAAGTGCACTATGCAAGACCCTCTCATCCACCTCCAGATCCACCCATCTTGGAAGGAGCTGTGGGAGGTAATGAGGCCCGATTGCCAAACTTTGGGTCTCATGCTTTAATTCCAACTGACCTGGAAGCCTTCAAGCAGAGACATTCCTACCCGGAGAGGCTGGTCCGCAGCAGGAGTTCAGACATAGTGTCCTCAGTTCGGAGGCCTATGAGTGATCCCGGGTGGAACAGACGTCCTGGGAATGAGGACAGGGAGCTGCCTATGGCCTCCAGCAGCACTGGGGCAGCTGTGCTGGCGGCTGCGTCTCAGTCATCGTCTTCATCTCCCAGCAAGGACTCCTCCAGGGGAGAGGTGGGGCTTCTATTTATCATTTTATTTTTATCTCTCATGCCCACTTTAACTATACATCAAATGCCAGGAACTTGGAATTGAAGGTTTTTAGCCAAGAAACTACAACACACTTTTGTTTCCCTTTAAACATTGGCTAATAATGTTTTATAAGATAAAGCTGTGGATGTTCAGAGTGGCTTAAATGGATCCGGCTTCTCTTGAATTTACTGGATGAGGTTTACTGGATTTGGTGGTACTTCAGAAACATATTCATTGTAGTATTAAACTGCTGCAACAGCCTGAAAATTAATTTTCTTTAAAAAAGAAAGAAATGAAATCTAAGGTTTTTCATTACTTTGGGTTTGCATTTGCAGGATGACTACTTCAGGAGGGGTATTTTTGACTTAATCTGCTATCTGTGCTCTGCTATAGTTCTGTTTTTACAGTCAGTGTAGCAAAAGCTGATGTGCAAGAGAAAATTTCTCTTTACACTTGATTTGGTAAATGCTCAAATTTAGACTCTGCCCTTCTGCAGATTGAGGAACGGAAAGACAGTGATGATGAGAAGTCTGACAGGAACAAGCCCTGGTGGAGGAAACGTTTTGTGTCTGCCATGCCCAAAGGTAGGATCATGTCTGTCTGGGTTTGGTACTTCAGTCAGAGTTCACTCTGCCTTTATTATATCTTTAGTCACTTTTGTGGTTAAAGTATAAATAAATATGTAAATAAAAACGGGAAGCCACCTGACTCTCTTGGCTAGTAATTCCCTAGAGTGTGCTGTACCTGAAAGGCAAAACTGTTCTGCCTGACCTCATGTCTCTTAAAGGTGAAGCTTGCTATAGATGATGACAGTACAGTTCTGCACTACCCTATGGATACACTTATGCTTTTATTGACGTTGATTTGATGACAGTTTTCTGCATTAGCCACTTCCTTAAAGTTTCTGCTATTTGGCCATTATCTCAGAGTAGTCTTTGATGAGGTACCTTGCGTTTTCAGCTCCTATTCCATTTAGGAAGAAAGAAAAACAAGAAAAAGATAAAGATGACATGGTGCCTGACAGATACGCAACACTTCAAGGTATGTGAATAACATCATCATAGTAATTTTCTCTCAGAACATGCCTCCTGGAGTTCCGGAATGCCCACAAGGTAGCTATTGACAGACAGGTATGTGCTGTTGCAGTTCATGTTCAAAACTGGTGTTTTGAATAAGAAAATGGATAAAGATTTCCTGACTTGAAGGCTGTTTTTAAGTTGTCATGTCTGTCTGTGCATGTAGTGGATTCTCAACTCAAGTTTCCCCCCACTTCATTATAGAGCTCATGTCCTTGTCACAGCTGAGCTGTAAGGATAGCTGTACACACAGTCCTGTAATAGTTACTTAAGTGTTAAATTAAATATGGTTTGAACCTGGGTGTTTCATTTTCTGTTTGCCTGATCCTTTCTAGAAGTCTTCAAATATCGAAGGGCCATTTGCGTATGCAATATAAATGTGCTGAGGATCTGCTCAGGATCTGACTTTCTTTATTCACTTTGATTGTACTGTTTGTTTTCTGGTTTGCTTCAGACTTTATTAATACATTTGAATTTGGGCTACACGGGACATAAGCAGCTCTTTGTTTGATGTGGCTAAAACCAGTGTCCAAATGTGTAGGCTTAAGTTTTTGTATTTGCTTTCAGTTGGCCCAGCACCAGGGTAACTCCTGTTGTTTTTTGGTGGTTGTTTCAGATGATCCCAGCCCAAGGCTCAGTGCACAGGCACAAGCTGCTGAGGACATTCTGGACAAATATAGGAATGCAATCAAGAGAACAAGTCCCAGTGAAGGAGCCATAGTGAACTACGACAGTGCAGGTGAGAACCTGGCTTTTGTAATCACCACCAACATAGTTTCGCCTCCTTAAGGGTAAAAACACTTCAGTATTCTAGACCAATGTTAGTATTAGCAGCTGAACAATGTGAGCTCTGAACCAGGAATGTTTTGTCAAATAATCTGTGGGACAGTTCCTCCAAGGCTGGGAATTAAATCAGTATTTCCAAGGACAGCTCTTGCCATTGAGGGGGCTGGTTGTTGATACCACATCTCCTATCAGTTTTTTGTTTTATTTTGTTTTAAATGGCACTGAAGAAGTGTATTGCCTGCCAAAACTTTTGCAGTTTCTTCTTAGGAGCTTCTAGGTTGTATATTTTAATAAGATTTTTTTCATGATCCAGAACAAGCTGGTTTATTTGTTGTCTCCATTCTCCCCCTGGCTTTAGAATAACAAGCAGAAAATTAGTCTGGTTTCTTCTTCTGACTCCTCTCTTCAGGTGTAATGTGTTTTTCATTTCCACAGAGGCAATTGGGGACGGTGAGAGCATGCACGACTCCCCACGGGATGAGGCTTTGCAGAACATGTCTGCAGATGACCTCCCAGACTCTGCAAGTCAAGTAGCACAGCCACAAAGTTCTGCTTTCTCCTATAGGTAAATGTATTTGCAGGTTTTGTCTTACCCACAAAGTAGAATTGAAAGCTGAAGTTGTGTGATTGGTTCCCACAAGAATCTTAATATGGATTCATTGTAAACTTTAATGTGCTTTTAGTTTAAAGCATCTCAAACTGTTGTGTTTCCACTGATAAAGGAGGGATAGTGTAATCTGAGAGGACAGAGCAATTCAGTGTTTAGGAAAATCCCTTCGAAAATGGTCTTGGTGCTGTATCAAATGAATTGATATTCTGAAGTCTTGACAATGTTGGTATATTAAAATGATATAAACTTCTAGGCAATATCAAATAAAAAAAAGTACAGACTTCTTATTGAAGAAGCAGACCTCTCATCAACTGTGTTAAGAAAATATTTTTCCTCTTTAAGGGATGCAAAGAAGAAATTGAGGCTGGCTCTTTGTTCAGCAGATTCTGTTGCCTTCCCGATGCTGACACATTCAACAAGGAATGGTCTCCCAGACCACACAGATCCCGAAGGTAAAAGTTCGTTGCACTGTGTGTGTATCTCCTTGTCCCCATGCAATGGCACTTGTACTGCACCATTTATGGTCACTTCTCTTTGCCATAGGCATTGAAGGCACAGGCTGCCTTTTGCCCCCAGAATGTTTTCATTCTTACTCCACAGACAAACCTGCCATCTCAAACTAGTCTAAGATATTTTTGTAATGAAGTATCACAGATACAGTGCAGGTAGAGCCTGAAGCTATAGAATAGACTCTCAAAATACCTGTGCTCTTGGGAGTTGTGCTACTTGAGTGATTTACTGAGTCTTTATGTTGACTTAGTATAAATGTGTTGTGTTGTATCCCTCCATTCATTCCAGGTTTGTTTGCAGACAGGTGAATATGTCACCTTATCTGGTCCTCTTCACGTTTCAGAATGGTTCTAAATACTAGATAAGATATGATATGAAAGCTTATCCTCTGATATGTGGAGAATTCGAAATTATTAATTCCTCTAAAATGATATTGCCTAATGTACAGAAGTTTTGTTTCAAACCGTTAATGTGTTTCCCATATTCAGAAATAGTTTGTTTTCATCATGCCTACATTTCTTTTCCTTAATATTTTTCCTTTGTTCTTTATTAGATAATGAGATTGTGTGCTTCTTGAAAGTTCAGCTTGCTGAAGCCATCAACCTGCAGGATAAGAACCTGATGGCACAGCTGCAGGAGACGATGCGCTGCGTGAGCCGCTTCGACAACAGGACCTGTCGGAAGCTACTGGCATCCATTGCAGAGGACTACAGGTAGTTTGTTCAGTATCTCATTAGTAATGGGTTTCCAAAATCATATATTTATGCACTAGCATATTGGGAAGATCTCTTTTGTTTTAAATTGTACTTTACCAAACCAGGTTATTGCATCTCTGCTTCCCCACTAAACAATACAATTGTCTCACCCATCTGTGAATGGCTTAAAAATCTTGGGCCTTAAGTCAATCCAGGTACTAATAAACTGAGGTTAAATCGATTTGTTGTTAATGCTCAGCTTTAACACACATGAGATGCTGTTTGAAATTTGCTTCAGTGTGGTGCTGTTGAGTGCTGTTGGGGCAGTGAACTCACAGTGAAATCTGTGTGAGATGAACTTCCCAATTCAGGCATTGTTTTGTTTTAAAAGCAACAAGTTGAAGAATCGTTTGCACTACAACTTAGCAGTTTGTGAAGCTATTTGCCTCTGTCTTTATTATGAATCTGATGTAGAACCCTCTTTGCTTTAGGAAAAGAGCTCCATATATTGCTTATTTAACTCGCTGTCGCCAAGGCCTGCAGACAACACAGGCGCACCTGGAGAGGCTGTTACAAAGAGTCCTGCGAGATAAAGAAGTGGCCAACAGATACTTCACTACAGTATGTGTGAGGTTACTGCTGGAGAGCAAGGAAAAGAAAATAAGGGAGTTTATTCAAGGTAAGAGTAATGGAGACCAAAGTGTTTATATTCCTTTACTCCATGTTTAGATGGTGGCTTGGGTTAATGTTTTAAAATCCATCTTTTGATCTCAGGAACAGATTCCTAAAATGATTTTAATTTCAGCTGGTAAATTAATGTCTAAATAGACAGATTACTGTGACTTTACAGTATTTTATGGAAGCTAAGCCATGGTAATTGTCTGCATTTTTCATGGGCTGAGAGAACAAAGGTCATTTGACCTTACTTGACCTAAAAAGTTATGCCAAATCACATTATCTGCCCCATGGCAGAAACATGAATACTTTTAATTATTTTATACCTACTGATACAGGATAAATGAAGTTGCAGCATTCAGTTCTTAGTCCGGAACCTATGGTTACACCTTAGAAGATGTGGGGGATAGTAATAGTGTGAATCAAGTGAATTAACAACTCAAAAATATCACAGCATAAGAGACAGTGGCACCAGGAAACTCAAAACAGCCACTTACACCAAACTGGTTCTATGTTCTCTATGCACATACCTGACTAAATGAAACACATAAGGAATTTGGAGTCAGTTCTTGCTCCTGGAGCATGTAGTGCTGCATATTAAATGTGCCTGAAAAACCTATCAGAAATAATTTTTTTTTACTTCAGTGAATGTTCTTCTTCTTCCTCCTTTTTATCAGATTTCCAGAAACTCACAGCAGCAGATGATAAAACAGCCCAAGTGGAGGATTTTCTCCAGTTTCTATACGGGGCTATGGCTCAGGATGCCATATGGCAGAATGCCAGTGAGGAACAGCTCCAGGATGCACAATTAGCCATAGAGCGCAGTGTGATGAATCGCATTTTCAAACTTGCCTTCTACCCTAATCAGGATGGAGATATTTTGCGTGACCAGTAAGTTAATGGAATTTTGAAGGACCTTTTTTCTCTTTTGCAGTTGGTGCAGTGGAAGCTGTGCAGGCCTCCTGTGACAGGATTGTCTGAGTCAGCCAGGCCACACAAACCCATGTTTTCCTTTCGAACATTTTGTAAAAGAACAAGGAAGGGCTTTAGCATCATGTGCAAACGTGTTTGCAACAAACTGCTAGAACAGAATAAAGTTAAGTGTAATGATTTGGAATACAGACTGTCAGGTCTGCAAGTGTGTGTGCTGAGAGAATGCTCAAAACCTGGTTCAGTACTCTTTCTGTTTTCTGGTTTGAGTCAGTATTTTCCATGCATTTGGGGTTTCTGTGGTTTAGAGTAGATGCTGTTGGGATGCTCTAAGGGACATGTGGTTGTTCTTGGCTGTAGACCACAATCGTCTGCATCCTCACTGACCTGGTGTCCATCAGCTGTAGGGCCACATTCCTGAAGATCTTTCTTGTCCTATCAAACATAAAACAAGTGGGAATCCCCACCTGGCTGGCTGCTGCTTGCTTTTCACTCATGTTTTTTTGTGTTTTCAGGGTCCTTCACGAGCACATACAGAGGTTATCCAAAGTAGTGACTGCAAACCACAAGGCACTTCAGATACCTGAGGTAACAACTCCTTTCCTTTACTTTTGTATGTGTGTTGGGGTTTGGATTGAGATTGTGATGGGGAGAAGATTGTTCTGTTTTACTCTTAGAAGGGTTGCTTTTCTGTCCATGACAGCTGAAATATCCTGCAGAAAAAACACACTGCACCCATGCTTTAGTGTCTTCCATTTATCCAGCACTTTCACTTTTCTCATGTCAATTAGGGTAACTAAAGCAGGTTGGTAGGCTCAAGGGGTCTGTTAGGGGCTGCATGCAGTTCTCAGTTCAGCATGTGAAGTGTAAGACTGGTGCTGAGTGTTCACAAAGCTACTGGTGAGGAAGAGAGCACCTAGGGCTCTGCCTTCATCTGGAACAGGATTCTGAGCAAGTCATGAAGAAGAGCAGGCTGATTCTGTGAGTTACCCACAGAATACTGGCTCCTTACAGTGTTTTTATAACCCATCAGGAAACTACCTTCACTGTGAGTGTAACGTAGCCATCTTGGAATCACAGACTCACAGAATGGGTTGTGGGAAAGGCCCTTAAAGCTCATCTTGTCCAACCCCCTGCCATGGGCAGAGACATCTTCCATAGACCAGGATGCTCAGAGCTCCATCGATCTTGGTCTTGGACACTTCCAGAGATGGGGCAACCACAGCTTCTCTGGGCAACCTGTGCTGCGGCTTCACCATCCTCACAAGGAAGAATTTCTTACATATATATAAGTTAAATCTCTCCTCTTTCAGTTTGAATTCATCTTGCCTTAAAGCTTCCCATTTCTTCAGAGCCTGTGAGCCTCTGGTACTTCAGGTCCTCTGTGATGCACAGCAGTAGCTTGACCAAATGAGGACTGGGTTGATTTTTCCCCAGGTGTATCTCCGTGAGGCACCGTGGCCATCCGCACAGTCTGAGATCCGCACAATAAGTGCTTACAAAACCCCCCGGGACAAGGTGCAGTGTATCCTGAGGATGTGCTCCACCATCATGAACCTGCTCAGTCTGGCCAATGAGGATTCGGTACCTGGGGCAGATGATTTTGTTCCTGTTCTGGTCTTTGTCCTCATAAAGGTGAGTTCTTTTGCAGAGATCACAAATCTCAGTTAATTATTGTATTAAACAAGCAAATTTAGGAGGAGAAATAGTGCCTGTGCATCATGGGGAGCACGTGAGGCTCAAATCCAGATCTGACTCAGCAGGGTTTGAATGGGAATTTGACAAATGTGGTCACAGTTATGATTTTTGAATCCAAGCAAGCTTTGCATTTGGAACCAAGGAAACTGGGGTGTAGATGTGTGTGGAGTAGAGTTTGTTTGAAGTATGTCCACCAGCATCTGTCTTCTGTGCCTGCTTCACGCTGTCCTCTAAGCACCAAGATCCATACCAGGACTGACTTGGGTTGTGTTGCTGGTCTTTTTTGACATGAGTGGAGAATGGTCTGATGTGTAAGATCCTAAAACAACAGACTTTACGTGTGTTGAGGTCCTAATGACCTTCACAGATTCTGCCAATGTTCCCCTTCTTTCTCTTGGCCTGCTAGTCATTTTTCCTTGTCGGAAAAAATGTGCCTTTCATCAAACCTGATGCCTTCTGAGTGTGTGAAATGGGACTGGTGAGGATACAGTCCCTCCCCTGCAGGTAGGTTACATACCCTGTAGGATGAGGATCACTGCACGAAGGTTTCTGTTGTGTTGTCTTGTGGTGTTTGTTGATGGTGAGCTTTGCAGACAAGCTGTGAGTATCTCTCTCTTCTCCAACACCCAGGCCAACCCCCCTTGCTTGCTGTCCACTGTGCAGTACATCAGCAGTTTCTATGCCAACTGTTTGTCCGGAGAGGAGTCGTACTGGTGGATGCAGTTCACAGCAGCCGTGGAATTCATCAAAACTATCGATGATCGCAAGTAACTCGCACAGCACAGGCATAGGCAGACTGTGAGCAGGAGAGGAGCTTCTAAGAATGTACAACAGCTGCAAAAGCTGAAGCAAAGACTTTCATTGTAAAATACTGTACAGAATTGAGGCATTTTAAAACACACCTTTACTAATCTAATTAATTTAACAGATTTTCCTCTTCTCTTTGGGTTGTGTTTTTCTCCCCTCTAGATACTGGCACTGCAAAAGGGACCACAGTTTTCAGGCACTTTGGAATCTCAAAGCATTCAGAAAATTCTTCATATTTTCTCCACCACCCGTCTTCCTGAATTCTTATTCATGTGAATAATTCACTTCATTTAATTTCTAACAGAAAACTGAAACAAGAGGAATCAGGGCAGCCACATAGTAAACTTTCTAGTTGAATACACCTTTTATTAAGAAAACACCAGCCACACTGAAAGTTTGTAGTAGTTGACATCTGTTATCAATTATCTTTCACCTAAATTTAAAATGAGAGGACAGTGTAAATATTATATAACTATATTTAATGCATTGCAAGTATCTTTGGACTTACTATCCTTTGAATAAACAAGCAAAAGCCTCTCTGACCTCTAACAGGTTGTAACGTACCATGTTTTGGTGACAAAAGGACTCCTTCAAAAGGCTAAGATTTAAAAAGGGCCAACTGAACTATTTATTAAGATGTAATTAAGATTACTGAAATTTCTAAAACTGGAATTTATAATAGGGTTTATTAGTTAGCTGAACACTTCTTGGCTAGGGCATTAGGGAGTTACAGAAGTTTGGATATATAGAGGAGAGGGACTGTAAGTTACAATAGAGAAGTCTAATATAAAAAGGAGAAATAAAATACCTTACTGTAATATTTTTTCTGAGCTATTGTGTATACTGTACAAACCCCAAACAGAGATCCTTAACAGAACCTTGGGCTGTAATATATATTTTGATTAGTGACATTAAATACATATGCCAGGGGGTTCAGTGAATGTTTTTACTAAATGTTCTTCGTGTTGTCTGCTATGCAGCAGTGCAAGTTTTACTGTTCATATAAAATATTTTAAAATAATATAACACTGTTCTTTATGAAACATATCATGACATCAGTTCAGGGTGTTTTATAGATTTCTCACCCCGCCTTCCCCTTAAACTGACAGTTATCAATTTAAAGAGGTTTTTATGCACAACACCACATGGGTTTTTCATGAGTGAAGTGGTCTGGGGCATGGCCAGTGGGTGTTGGCTGTATATAAGCACTTGCTGCTCTTTTTCAGCTTGAACACAGTGAAAAAGGACAGCAAGCATTGAACTTTTTCATGTCAGTATTATTTCTTGCTCTTTCCAGAGTGTTAATTGCACTTCTGACAGAGGGATGTGGTAAGACTTGGTGTCTGTGAGTCGTAAAGAAAACAAAATCTTTCTCACATACTTTTCAAAACACGACTGATTCATTTGTGTGTGTGTGCATTTTTATGATTAAAACCTGTAAGCAACTAGTACTTGGGAAAATCATGTGGTTAATTGGAATTAGAGCAATTTATGTAAAGCATTGAGTGCTTGGTTTGGCTGTGCTACTTGTCAAGGCATAATAAGAAAACTTACTTTTTAGGGCTCTCAGATATAACTCAGTCTAGCAGTTTTGCCGAACTAATCATGGGTGAGAAGGTGGGATGGTAACCTTTTCCTTTTATTTATACTCTTTCTCCTCTATTAGAGATTTGATTGTGTGGAGGAGCAATACTCAGTCAAAACAGAATTCTTCTGATCTGCCTTACTTGGTGACTCAGTCTGTGTAGCATTGCAATATTCTGGTTATTTAGCCTTGATGGGTTTTTGGTGCTGAACACGTAACTTAATATTGCAAGCACAGCCCTGACCAATAACACTCAGCAGCAAAGCACAAATATGCCCTTGAAGATATGGCCAGATCATATCAAAAAGCAATATAAATTCATTTCTATTGAAGTGTCCTGTAATATGTAATTATTACTTGAATATCCAAGATGTTAAGACCGATATGTGAAAGTTCTGCAGTTTGGGTGTTAGTTGAGGAGAGTATTTGTAGGATCCCTGAAGAAGGCACAAGGACACAGGAGCTGGTGATTACCCTGTGTATTGCCTCTTTTTGCTGGCCTGGCTCACAGGGTTTGGTCAGCACTGTTGGGGCTTTCAGGTTTGCTCTCCTTTATGGAAGGGGCAAGAACCATTTCCTTCACAGCTTTTATCACTTGGTTTCTCCGCATAGAAAAATACTTAAACGAACTGGAGTCTTCTTTTAAATGTTACTTAGTTATTTTAAAACCAGTAGGTGTTTCAGTGAGCCCCAGGTGAGGTGAGAGTTTTTGTAGCAAGATGGTCCTTTGCTTCTTTTTTCCAGCCTACTCTGAAGGTCCCTGATATAGTCTTGATAGGTGTAGTTAGAGAATTAGGCTTTCCAAAGAACTAAAAACCTGCCTGTAATGTCCTTTTACTGTTTTCCCCTGTCCCGTAATGTTTTGTTTTAAAATGCTAAATTCCATGTCTAGGAGGTGATGTTGTTAGGTTTGATGTGCAATAGTGAAGGTGAAAAGACAGTGCATAAAGGACCAAAAGTACCAGAACTGCTGCCAAAAGGTGCCAGCTGTGGGCCTGTTGCTGTAAACTCGGTGCTTTCTGTGAATTAAGCTACTTCAGCCACTGGAGGAGGAATGGAACATTTTTGGCCAGGTGGAGCAGGGGTAAGGTCCTTGGTAACAGGTCACAGTCGTGGACTTCAGGCCAGGTCGTTGTCTCAGCGCCAATTGTTGGCATGTTCTGAGGAACTGCCACGTTAAACAGTGGCATGTCTATGCCTGAGAATGTTACAGTGGTGTTGGTTTCCTTTTCGGGTAGGGGAGAGAAGGGTAAGGGCTGGGTTTTTCATCTCTAGGAGATTCCTTTGTGCTCCTAAGTGAGATTTCTCTTTAAACCTTTTTAAAATCCTCTTTAAGGAGAATCAGAATGTGTCTGGCCTATCAAGGATTTGAGTTTAAAAGTTTTTGTTTTGAAGACCTTTAACTACCAAATGCTGAATGTAACTGCCATAAATTTCAGGAAAAAAAGCCACGAATATGATGCTGTTTCCTGCGGGTGAATCTGGTGAGCATAGTGTTGGTTCGTATCACTTGAAAATGTTCTTGTTCTGTTAAGCCAAATTCTCACAGAATTTGGAGAACTCACTGCCATGGGAATGGGGTGGGGGAAGGGGGTAGGAGAGGGGGCAGAGCTGCTGGCAGCAGAACTGTGTGTTGGCACGAGTGAGTCACAGTGTGCCTGGAGAGCTGGAGCAGCAGGAAGGCAGTGGGGATGGAGGGGGAAGGATGCTCGTGTCTGGGTGCAGCTGGGGACGTGGTTGCGCCTGTACTACTTGAGAATTAACCTCTGCTGAGTTAGTAGTGTGTGTTCTGTACCTTTTAATTGTGCTTTACCTCTATTGAAAAGCTTTGTACTGCCTCTCCTCTTTGGTAAAGCCTTTATAAATCTAAATTAACGAGCTTGCACAATCTTGTATACAGGAACCCCATCTTGTCTCTTAACGTGATTATTAATGTATTATTCTGTAAAAAATGATTAAAAGGAGAGCAGTTTAACCACCTGCCTTTGACATTTCTGCCTTGTTCCAATGCCGTCAGCAGTTGTGCTGGGAATGGCAGTTGCAAGTGTGAGCAGCTTCCCACTAACTCTGTGTGGTTTTCTGTTGGGCATTCTCACCCCTCACAGGGAAGGCACATTGGCAAAAAAGAACCAAAATCCAGTAAAGGGGAGATGAAGCACCGCCCCATTGACTGCTTAACACAGAGCTCTTCAGATATTATTTTAAATCTGCAGCTTGGCTGTTCCAGTAGCTTGAGACGAAAGAAATAGCTCTGTCTGCAGCAGGACCGTGCCTGTCCCTCTGCTGGCTGCTGTTTGATGCCTTTTTGGGAATGGTCAAGTCCAAAAATACTATGTTTGGCATCTTATTTCTTAGGAAACGTTCGTTTTTTCTGATGAGACAGGAGGATTTCTTTAGCTGTCATGCACCCACCCCGGTCCTGCTGCTGAACGAGGTGGGCAGGCCAGCGGCAGAGCCGAGATGGGTGCGCAGCAAGTGACAGTGCTGCCATGAGCTTGGTCCCTGCAGTGTTATTGACCTTGATTCTCTCTCATTTGCATCCAGCATTTTTCATCCTCTGGAATATGGTGTTTGGGGACCTTTCCATCATTAAGTGGATTTACAGCAATTTCCTTATGTGTTTTCTCCAAGGGATTCTGTTATGAGAGGCACATTAAATCTCCATTAATACCTCATTATCCGACTGATAAGATTACCATGATAATGAGGCAGAAATTCTAATTGTTTCACTTCTTATTGTGCGTTTCATTAAATCATATACCTGGAAGTTGCTGTCAGAGAGGGGATTTCCAGCCTGCAGAACTTGGGAGGTGACCTGGTCCTGTGCATCCTGGTCCTGTCCCACAGTGCTTGAGGGATCCTGGAGTGCGCTGGCCTTTTCTCCTGGGCTCCTGTGCCTCCTGCATGGCCTCTCCTCCATGGCCATGCTACCAGGAGGGCTACCCAAAGGGCTTCCAGAGGCCCCAGGGCCGTTGGCAGCCTACATTGGGAACATGGATTTGGGGAGATGTGTTCCACATGGCCCCATGCCCACACTGTGGTTGTACAGAGCTGCCTGCTCCTGAGGGTGGTTAAGCACAGGGGTGCGCAGCCTCTGTCGGAACTGTTACAGCCCATCAGGTCAATGATCCATGAACTAAAAAGTCTCTAAGCAAGAGCAATTATTGTCTATCATGTGTCAAAGGCGCCCGTATTGACCCCGATAGATGGAGCCATTATGGCCTGTAGAGGCAACGATCCATGAACGGGGGGTTCATGGGAGCAGAGGTCTGGACACACCACACCAGCGCAATCTTGCCGTCACCGCAGCGCTGGGGGCTACACAAGGTGAGGGGGCAGGGATGGATGCAGGAAGGGCAGCAGTATGGATGCTGCCAGCTGCCGTGTCCTGCCATGGGCAGCCTGGAGCCAGACTGAGGTGGGGAATGGCTCTGCTGGGCACCAGGGCTCCCCAGGGGATGCCCTCGAGCTCCTGCTCCCCTGGTGCCTGCACAGGTATTCCCTGTGACCAGCATGAGCTGAGCTCTGGCTCCAGGAGCGGAGATACCTCTGTGGAGCCCTGTCAGTCACTCGCTGCTGGTGAGAGCCCCTGCCTGGTCCCGACGGGTAGCCCACGGCCATCCTCACCGAGAAACACCACAGAGCCCTGCTTGGAGTTGGATCCAGCTCTGGATCCACCAGCTCTGTCTGGAGGGGCCAGGGCCATCCCTGCACACAGTCTGTTCGTCAGACTCAGCTAATGAAGCACGAGAGCCTGTGGTGGATGGCACCTGGTGCCCCGCGGGGCCTAGAGCCCCCAGGACAAGACCCTGCTCTCAGCACAGCAGCGGTGTTGGCTGTGGAGCTGCTGGCAGAGCCCAGGGCTGGGGCCCAGGCATGGATGGCCGTGCTGCTCCAAGGAACCCCCCGCCCGGGTTCCTGGCTTCCAGATCTGCAGAAGAACAGAACGTTATCCTGCACAAGGGGGCTCAGGCTTCTCCTGTGCAGAGAAGGAGATGTGTCCATAGTAACTGGCACATTTGGAGGGCAGGAGGCACAGGGGACGGGAGACAAAGCCTGTGTGGGAGCGGTGGGCAGAGCCCAGGCCCAGGGAGCCTCGGGCCCTTGGTGCCACTCGGCCGGGGTGAAGGCGATGCCGCTGCCGGGCCCACTGTCCCCGCTGTTCTGCGAGGAGACAAGTGTGGCCCCCGTGGCAGTGCCCGCTGTCCATGTGGCGGTGACACCCCTGTGGCAGGGGTGGCTTTTGGCACCAGCCTGCAGAGCCGGAGCTGGCTGTGCGGCCACTGCCATGGGTCTGGCTGTGCTGCGGCACCTGGGCCGAGCAGGTGCGCCTGGGTGGCTGAGCCCTGCGGGGAGCACGGCCCTGACCACCCTGCCCACCACTGTCAGCCCTGCCGGCAGCACCGCACTGAGCCACGGCGCCAGCAGAGTCGTTGGGCTGGGGTTAATCAACATTCATTCATGTTTCCAAGTGTAAATTGAGCATTTGTTTAATTATGTGTAAGCAGCAATACATTCTGGCCATTATCTAAATCACTATTTTATTTCCTGGATGTGGTTTCATAATGCTGGGTTTGTGCTCCAGCCTCTGCATCATTAACAGAGAAGAGTTAATGAATATAAAAGCGTAAAGGCTAATTACACTTTAATTTACAATCATGGTCTCATTTTGGGACCACATGAAATCTGTTTTGAAAACAATTATAACAAAAAAAAAAAGCCCAGTGAAGGTCTGGTGAGTGGAAGGGTTTTGGCACAAAGCGAGCGGTGCCGGTGGTCACCAGGCCCATGAAGCTGTGGCTGCTTGGCATTGATGGGGCTGGGGCTGCCCATGGTGGGTCCCTGGCTCTCCCCTTGGCCTTGCAGGGTGATGACCCAGGCTGGCAGCGGGACCCTTGGGGCCGGTGCTGCTGTGGGGACAGTGTTGAGGGATGTAAATTGGAGCCTGAGTGGGAGCACAGTTCACTGGAAGGAGACAAAGATTTATTCGGCTGCAGATGCTGAAAGCAAAATTCAGCAAGATTGCTGACTCCAGCACTTTGCAGTATTTCTCGTTCCTGGGGATCCAGTTCTGCACCCCCCTGCCAGGTACTGGTGCCTAGTCCTTGTGGGGGGCGGTGGCTGAAGATGAAGCTCGTGGCAGGAGCAGTGAAGGTGAGTGGGGCCAGCTCTGTCTCTGCCACGCTGCCTGTGGGAAGATTGCACTGGGCAGCAGAGATTTGGTATCCTCAGGTGTTGGGTGTCAGGGCAGCTCCTTGCAGACTGTGCCAGGCAGAGCTCCTGGGTCTGCTGCAGTCATCCATGGCAAAGGCCACAGATATCCCAGAGCCCCTGGGGACTGTCACAGCTGGTGCCATGTCTGGGTCCAGGGCAGGAACCCTCCCCACTGGTGTGGGATTGCCTTTCTGGATCCAGCTGTGGGTTACAGGTGGGGTTTTGCGGCCGAGGTGTAGGCAGGGAGGAGAGTGGGGTCCTGGGGAGCAGAACTGGAGCATCTGCTCCCATACTTTGCAATGGGGAAATACCTGTTTGTATTTCCTTTATTCTGATTCCCTCAACAAGGGGATAAAAGCTGTGTGCTGAGAGCAGGAGGGAGCAGTGGCCTTGGAGCCAGAGGCTCGTTCCCTTTGCTGGGCTGGCTGCCTACAGCCAGCAGAGGAAATAAATCTCCCTGAGGAAACCACTTTGCTCACACAATTCCAATCCAACAGAGCATCGTGGCATCACTCACTTCTTGTTTTATTTAGCTGATAATCTTTTATTGGGCCAGTTGAGCCCTGTAGAAGCATGATGCCTTTACTGGCTGCCTCGGGTGCTCAGAGCTGGGGGCTCATGGACCCAGGCACTGGGAGGGCAGTGAGGCCCATCCCTGCCAGACCTCAGCTCGGGCAGTGCCATGGCTGTGCTGGGATGTGTCTCCCAGGCCAGTCCCCTGAGTTGATGCCCTGCAGAAGCACTGAGGTCCCCGTGGTTTTGCTGACCCTGCCTATGGTAGAGGACAGGAGGTGTCCTTCTACTGCCAGGTGTCTCTGGAGGTGGCTCAGGGACATCTGCTTGGTGGGATTTACAGGACTCAGCACTTATGGGCCCAGGGGCTCTGTGGGTGCCTCTTGTCCTGGTGGATGTGCTGAGCTGGGACAGGGGAGGCTCTTTCACCAGCAGGCACCATGACAGGCCCTTGCTGGAAGGTGGGTCCTGGGGCTCTGCCATCCCCCTGCTCCACATGGGCTCCACATGCCCTGTGGTGGAGGCGTCCCTGCTCCGCTGCAGGCACCTGGGAGCACTTCCCTTCCCTGTCCCTTACCAGGGCTGATGTAGGAGCTGTGCCACAGCCAAAACCTCATGCATTGCTCAGATAGGTTTGTCATCCAGCTTGTCACTGCGCAGCAGGGCCATGTCACTAA
The DNA here is from genome assembly GCA_013397935.1 of Dasyornis broadbenti. Taxonomy (NCBI): domain Eukaryota; kingdom Metazoa; phylum Chordata; class Aves; order Passeriformes; family Dasyornithidae; genus Dasyornis; species Dasyornis broadbenti. The sequence continues at coordinate 766,523 of VZRN01003151.1, read as the reverse complement.
TGAACACATTCAGGGTCTGAGTGCCTGCGGTCGCTAATTGAAAGCACTCACAATTGGGAATTCATGTGGGTTAGGCACAGTCGCTGCACTAACAGGGATTTGACTTTCAAAAATCCATGGCTACGGAGGGCAGCAGAGGAGGAACAGCTACAGTGCCCTGTCCATGCTAGGAGCAGCCAGTGGCACCACACGGGTCAGACCTTCATCATCACCATCACCCTAAGAAATGCAATACCCAACCTGCAGCTGAGGGGGATGCCAAGGCTGCTGAGGGCTCCAGCTACCTGGGGAGGTGTTGGCTTCAAAGTGTTGTGTCTCATGAGGGCTCAAGGCTCACTCAGGACCCTTTGCAGCGGCACTGGTGGTCGCAGGGCTCAGTTGCCCTTGGCTCCCCTTGACAGCAGCATGGCCTGGCCACTTGTGTGGGGCATCGTCTCAGCTCCCCACAGCTCTCCCTTGTCAGTGTTCCCACCTTCCCACTAATCCTTGTCATCCCAAATCTTATTAGCACTGATTTGATATTTACTTCCAAATCGCAGATGAACATGTTGAACATCATCATCTGATGATGATTCCCCATTGACAACCACTTTTTGAGACCTGTCAGTCAGCCAATTCTTAATCCTTCTAATGTGAGCTCTATTGATATTATATACAGCTAATTTTTTAATCAAAATGTCATGTGCTATTAAATCAAATGCCGAACAGAAGCCAAAGCACACCACTGCTTCTCAGTTACTTTTATTAGGTAAACTTTTAAATTCAAGGAATGAAACCAAATTTTTTGACAAACCTTACTTCCCGTCCAGCGATGCTCCTGGCTCTGGTTGCAGCCCCACTTGCTACCACCTGCAGCCATTCCAGCTCCTCAGCCTTTCCCCAGGATGGACACAACTGGAGGGGTGAGTGTGGCTGGAGGGGTGAGCATGTCCAGCAAGGCTGGCACAGGGCTGGACGTGTGCCAGGGGAGGGCTGTGTGCCAGGGCAGCCATGGTACAGAGGTGCTGCCAGAATGGAGAAGCTGAGTCCAAGTCACTTCACAGTTAAAGTCTTGGTGGGGAAATGGGAATTTTTCTCCAGTACTGGATGCAGCCTCTGACCTGAAAATGCTGGCCCAGCCTCCCTGGATGTGGAGCAGGAGCAGGCGTGCAAATGCGATATGACAGGGCAAGACACACCAATATGGTTACCAGCTGTCCGGCCGCCACTGGGCCGTACTGGGTGGGAAGGCAATGCCCCAGTCACAGATGCATTTCAGGGGGAGGAGGGAGGGCTCTGGCAGGGTCAGGCACAGGCACATACGTGCAGGCAGGCACACGCTGCCCAGTGCCAGGGCACTGGGATGGCACCAGGGCTCGTCAGACCGGGACCAACCTGCGGGTCCCACCGGCATCACCCTGGAGGGTGCTTGGGTGCAGTTCCGGTGTCTGTACCTCTGTGGTCAAGCTTTGGGGACCCCTGCCCAGAGCCAGGTGAGCCAGGCTGCTGGTAAGCCCCCTGCCCAGAGAACCCTTCAACTGCCACCCATGTGGGATCCTGCACTGGTCCATCCGGCACAAGGCGACTTCCCCAGCTCTGTCCGCTCCAGCTCAACCAACGCTTTGTAAATCTAAATTAATAAGGTTGTACAGCTACAGACACAGGAACACGGGCTGTGTCTTGTCTTTGTCGATCAATGCTTTCTATCATCCCATAAAGCTGATTAAAAAGCAGAGCAGTTCATCTCACCAGGTTCCGCATCCCAACATTATAAATTTGATATTCTGGTTAATGATTGTCAGCGCTGGCAGAGGACACGGAAGCTGATCAGTATTTGTAGTTTATAATTAATAATTGCAACATTGTTGCAGAGGATACCAAGGAGGAATTTGGGCTGGTTAGGAATTTATTATCCCTAAAATGTCAAAAAGAAAGAGAAGGGCAGTTTGTGTGTCCAGCATTGCCCATGCCAGAGGGACACAGAGTGACCAGTGAGACCTGTCATGGTCACCAGCTCCACACCTGTGTCCCCAGTGTTGCTGGGAGGGTCAGCCAAGGGGGTCAGCTACATCCCACCCCTTCCTTCTTGTCCGTAGGGAAGTTGCAATGAACAGATGTCTCTGCCCCAGCTCTGGACACAGGGATGTTGGTCCCTCAGGCTAGACGCTGACCTGGTTGCTGATGCCAGCTGCTTGGAGAACCCATGGATGGATGACACTGTGAATCCCTGTCTGGCAGCCCTGCCGGGGGTCTCAGCCCCTTGATGGCTGCAGGCGGGGCTGTGGTGGCTGGTCCTTCCTAGCCATGTGGCACAGAGCAGGAAATGCCAACTGTAAGTCCCAGAGTTGCTGCCTGGGCCAGTACAGGGAATTTTGGGACTTTCTCCAGAAATAAGAAACTTGACCCCAAAGGCATGTCCTGAGCTGTTTCTTTGGGGAAAAAACCCCAAAACTTGACCAGATCCTGAATGTCAGACAGCCCCAGGTCCTGGATTGGTGATGTGCACAGCGGGTTGAGGGAGTCACTGGCCCTCTAGACAGGAGCAGGGATAGGGACAGGGATAGGGATAGGAACAAGGACAGGGAAAGGGAGAGGGGAGCAAGTAGGGCCAGGCCGTGGCGGTGGTCCCGCAGCCAGGAGGCTGCGATCGGCGGCCTCAAGGTGGCACCGTAAGAGTGGGAACGGCGCGGCAGAACAAAGGCAGCACTCAGAACTCCCAGCACAGAGCCCCCAGCTCAGAGCTCCCAGCACAGCTCAGAGCCCCCAGCCCAGCTCAGAGCTCCCAGCCCAGCAGAGCTCCCAGCACAGCTCAGAGCCCCAAGGCCCTGGGCACAACAGCAGGGTCACGATGCCACCGGCAAAAATCCTAGCACTGCTGCGGAAAACAGGGTCATGAAGGTAGCAGGGTCGGGGGTCTTGGGGCACCCACAGGGCCCCAGCACGCGGCAACAGGACCCCCACGAACACCCAGCGTGAGGCTCCACATGTCACGGGACCGTGTCAGTCACAGCTCAGAGGTGACCAGGCTGATGATATGTGTCAAACACCCCGTGTCTCCAGGGATTTTGGGGGTGATTGTCATGTTTCTGTGTGTTTCTCCAGGCTTGGGAAGGCAGATGCCGTGTGTGTGGTGTGGGGCTGGTGCCCACGGGAGGTGATGGCACGGACCCACCCGGCCCTTTCGTGCCAGGTATGATACTGGGGCCCCCAGTTCCCCCTCCCTTGTTCGGGGACAGGGATGTTGATCCTGAAACGCAGCCCAAACCCACTGGTGGGTGTGGGGTGTCCTCCTGCCCGGCTCTCCCCGGCCACCCGCCTCCCTCCTGGGCCGTGAGCTCCCGCTGGCTCCCGGGGGACCGTGGCCGGGGCTCAGGAGGTGCCCTCCTGCTAATTGGAGTGTGCTGAGGAGGAACTCGCTCAGCTCTGCCTGCCTTGACATTAAGACCTAAACTTGCTGTAAAACCAAATGGATACGCACACCCACATCCACGAGGCTTTTAGTTCAGCAACAAGTGAATCCATCAAAGCCCAACACCTAATTTAATAGCAATAATGAAAGGTGTGCGTCACTATTAATTTAAGCACTCCAACATTAGCCTTGCACTTAGAAACCAGCAAGGCAAAGCTATTTACAAATGAATGTACCAGGGCAATAAATTGAAAGGACTGGTCTGACCTGCGGTGGCGGCTTTCTTCATTTATACATAGATATATTTCTATAGATGCATTTATTCCCATCTCTTTAGCGAACTCTCTCTAATTAAGTTGAAGTGGCAGTGCAAGTGTGGCAGTAAGCATGGAAAGAAGCTGCTGAAAATGTATTTAATTCATTATAAATAGTCTTTGATAACATGAGGTTGCGTAAAGGTTTTCAGTATCAGAGCAGGACACCAAGGAAGGCCAAGGAGATCATCTGCACGCAGTGGGAGCGTCTGCATCCCGTGGTTTAATGTCCTCGTGCCAGGGAAGGAGGAGCACGACTGGCGCAGGAGCCTCCGTTGGCACTGGGGGGCTGTGAAGCATTGGCTCCGTGTGGCTGCGGGTGCCCCCGGGATGGTATGGTGTGTGAGGAGGAAGGTGTATGTCACCCACATTAAAGGAGTTTAATGTGCTCGGAGTCACATTATTGTACCCTTGCAGAATACATTATCTGTCACGCTGCCTTTACAGGCTGTCACCTCGCAGAGAGGCTGCAGAGCTCCTGGAAACCATTATCAGCTTCTAATGATATTATCAAAACTGGAGCGCTCGTGGCGTGGTGGGGGCTGAGGATTCATCGTTGCTGCCACAACGCTCTGTGCTCTGAGAGCCCATGGGAGCAGTGGGACAGAGCTCTGGCTCCACGGATCCTCCTCTGGAGCACAAGTCCTGTGTGCAAGGTACTGAGGGGAGCAGAGGCTGCGGGGGTCCCTGCGTCACGCAGGGAGCCACTGTCAAGAATGGGATTGGTGCCTTTGCCAGGGGCACCAGCACTTGCTCCTGCCCCATAAGACTCTGAAGGAACCCAGTCCATGGAATCTGTCCCCACCATATCCCAATCCAGGGTGCCCTTCCCATGATGTTGGTGGCACCTCTTTGCCCACTCCCTGTCTGGTGGCACTACAAAAAACCAGAGTCGTCTATTTTGGAGTGTAATCTTCTGCCTGCGACAAGGAGCCACGCAATCTGATAAATTGCAGATTAAACGAGTGCCACACTCCACTCCAGCCCTGGCTGTTAATTCCCCTGTTGTGCAATTCCCGGCTCTCAGGGCCTGTCAATTCCAGCTAATCGCAGGAGGCACTAAAACTCTCTGCCCTGACAGCCCCGGATCGAGGCACCCCTGACTCCCGGCTCAGGTGGATTGCACGCATCACTTATGCACAAATCAGCAATATGCCAGCAGGGAGGAATTATGTCCGATGACAGCCCAGACATGAGGTACATATTGCAGAGCCGGCGAGCCCCAGCCGCCGTGACAGATTGCGGCGCGGGGCTGCGCTGGTGCGGGAGCAGATCCCGGCTGCACCGGCTCCGAGCACATCCGGAGCCACCGGCATCGCGCCTGTGCTGTGACAGGATGGGACAGCACTCCCATCCTGTCCCCATCCCTGTCCCTGACCCTGTCCCCATCCCTCTCACTGTTCTTGTCCCCATCCCTGTCAATGCCACGTTGCCCGAAGGGGCTGGTGCTGGCAAGGACCTCTGGAAAGGAGGAGAGTACAGGGCTGGAAATGGCACCGTGGTCACACAGGGCGTCCCACCCAGGATTGGGGGGTGCAAAAATCATCCTGCTGTGCCCAGCTTGCGTGGGGACCAGCCCTGCTCAGCCCCACTCAGCCCAGCCTGGCTCTGCTGGAACATTTAACTTGTCGTAGTCTGTGATCCTGAAAAGTTGAAATTAATGACAGCCTTACAGTTGCTCATTAATAATTGCTTCATTACTGTACGCAGTTGCAGCCTCCTGACAATAATGGGGTTTGCTGGTGTATTTCTAATTATCTGGCATTTCAGCTCCCTAATAGAGTCCTGGCTCTCCCTGACGAGACCTTGCTCTCCAGAAGGAGTGCAACCCAGCTTGCTCAGCCCCGATGCTTCCAACAGCCCACATGCTCCTTCATCTGCAGCTCCTGCGAAGAGGCTGAACCACACTGGTGAGGCCCCATGCAGGACCTGGGGCACCAAGACCCACCACACTTGGGCTGAGCTTTGCCACATTCCCATCGCACACCTGGTGCTCATGCCAAGGTTGATTTGGGAGCAATGACATCGGGAGAGACATCGGGAGCTCCGGTGCACTAAGCAGGTACGTGCCTGTGGCTGGCAGTGCTCAGCGTGGCCACACCACAGCTGTCCCCATGGCCACACCATGGCCATTCCCATGGCCATGGCCCCAGCAGCCCTGGCACTGCCACCTAGGTGTGTTGCAGCCTGGGTGAGAAAAGCCAAGAGGAGGTGTCAGAAGCCTCAGTGGGTGCTCAGGGTCAGGCTGACTCAGCCAGGGTCACAGTGCTGCGGGTGGTGGCTGTGCTTCCGGCAGGAACGTGAGCACCGTTCCAGCTCCTTGCAGAAATCCACCCAGCAGTGGTGGTGGCAGCAGCAGTGGCAGCGGTGGCAGGGGAATTGTGGCAGCGTCCCCATGCTCACAGCACGGAAATGACCACTTGTGCCCCATTCCAGCCCTCTCCACTGGCTCCCAGCCCATTATGGTGCATGCGGCCCCTGCGCTCCCACCTGGGGAGGGGGCTCATTTGTAGTTAAAAATCTATTGTGACTTGTCAGAAAAATGAATAAATGAGCACATTATTTTTTCATTTTGGAGCTCAGCATCTGTTTGTCTAATCAAGAAAGAGAACTGGGAAAGTCAACCAGGGCTGACGCACACATTTTATTTAACTTTTCCTCTGTCAAAGGAGTTTAAATGTGTAATGAACAGGCCATGGTGATTTGAAATATAATCCCATTACTCTGATGAGATTACCCAGGCTGTGAGAGTTCACAAATCATGCTTAGGGTTTTTAGAGTGAACAACACCCTGTTGAGATTTTTTTCTCTTTTTGCATTTAAGCAGAGGTGTGTGGGGAGAATAAAACATGACAGTGCTTAACCCTTCATGCAGTGGAGCAGCAGCATGGGGCTGTACCAAGGGTCAGCCTTCCCTGTGCCCCAGTGCTTTGGTTACCCTGAGATCTCCCATGGTCATGGCAGCAATGCCAGGGAGCAGCACTCAGCCAGGGCACCCTCTTGCTGGCCTAGCTGGCCATGTGCCCACCGTGCCCATACATCCCCGTTGTCGTCACTCTCCTTGTCCCAGCATTGCACAGGGGCGGCTGCGCTGGGGTGTGATTTAAGGGACATTAATTTCAGCTGCAGCAGCAGCACCCAGCCCCAACCGCCACCACAGCAGCACATTTCCATGAATTCATGGGCCCATTACAAACATGTCTCCATAAATAACTCCCCCCATTAATCTCAGGGCTGCACCCACAGCTGTGCAATGGGTTTTGCCTCCTTGTTCCGGTACCAGGTCTCAGCCCTGCCTGAGGGACAGCTGCAAAACCCCTGGGATGCACAAGGCTCCTGCCAATCCAAATACAAAGGTGCTTCTGGCTGGAATTGGTCCTCTGGGAGTTCATGGCAAACCCCTGCGGAGCCCAGGGAGAGCATCCAGTGCCCTGGCCTCGCGTGCCAGGATGTGCCAGGGTGCCCTGGGTGTCCCCTGCTCCCAGGTGTTCCCAGGAGAACACTCCTGTGTTCTCCAAAGCTCTGATAAAGCCAATGAAGTGGAGTGGGATCAGCCCTGTGGACAGGACTCCTCCAACAGCAGGAGTCAGAGAAAATTCAGGGAACCTCTGCTGCCTCCAGCAGCTGCCTGTGTGCGGCAGGCCGGAGTCATCCTCGGCATGAGCTGTGGCGGCACTGCTCTGCCCGGTAGCAGGGATGGAGGAACAGCTTGCTTTGCTGACCCAGTTGAATGCCCATCTGACTCAATTACATCTACAACTACCAGGGAAAGACCAGCCCGAGACGGCTCCGTGCTCAGCTGTGCACACATTGCAGCCATGAGCTCTGATTTAACTCCTTCAGAAACACTGAGGAGCAGAAATGTCTGTTCTGGGGGCGGGGCTGCTCAGCTCCTGGAACGTTGAATCTTTCCAGGATTTAAGGATGGTTTCCTACATGTTATGTATCAAACTGAATCTGATCTTTGGAAGTAAATTTGCTTTTTAACTGTCAATGGCTCTTTTGGAGCAAATAAACTCACTTTGGGCTCCAAAGTTCCCTGCTCCTCACCCAGCCCTTGGAACAATCCCCAGCATCAGCCTCCGTCCACCCATCTCTGCCCGGTTCCTGGGGACACCCACACCAGGAACAGTCAGTGGAAGGTGACTGACGAGAGGGTGTGAACACAAATGGTCTGGGCAAGGGATTGTGCCACAAATGTCACCACAGACAGAAGAGATATTATTATTCTAATTTTTTAGGCTCTACTGAGAACAAAACTGCACATGCTGAATCCCTGCTGATAATAAATACAAGTGAGGGGGTGGCAATAGCACTACGGCCATGGAAACAGGAGATTGCTGCAGTTTCTGGTACCAAATAAGCAATTTTTCAGTTCAGTTAAAAAGAATTGAAACTGGGTTGCCAAAGAACATTCACAGAACAACTTTAATGTTAAATAGTTCACAGAGTTGGTTAAAAGAGTCATTTACATCAAAGGGGCTTTTCCCATTGTATCTGTGCTGCATTTGCACATAGAAAATATTAAAAAATTAATAGAATACTATAAAATAGCATCTCTCTTATTTTGCAGATATCATGGAAGACCGTACAGGGAGGCCTGGCCTCGGTGGTGCAGGGCTGAGCCGCTCAAACCCAGAACATAAACACAACAGGTGAGACACAGACCCCTCCCTCTGCCCCGAGGGCTGCTCCTGCACGGGGTGTTAAGGCTCAGGAAATTTTCTCTGTACAAAAGCAAGGTGGGAGGCTGGCAGAGGGTGGGCAGTGCTTGATGGAGCTGCCCCAGACCTGTGGGGACCTGGGGCAGTTCCATGATAGCAGGATGTGTGTACAGAGCTCCAGCGACCTGGAGAGATGGATGAAAGACACCTCTGGTGAATTCAACCAAAACCGCAGCTCTGGGTCCCAGCAATCCCATTCCTGTGTTCCCTGATGTATTAAGGATGAACAAGGCCAAGATAGTTACAAATCCCAGTACAAAGTAGGTCTTAATTTTTACTTTTAAGGAATAATATTGAGAGAAGGCAAAGGCATTTCTCAGTCCCAGGGTGGAAGGTGCCTCAGCAGGTACGCCAGCCCTGGGGCGGCAGCAGCCGAGGGTCCTGGGCAGGAGGATGCTCCTCTCCACCACCAAGATGTGGATTTCCAACCACCATGCTGCCTTCAGCAAAGAACTTCCAATAAAGCATTTGCAAAGCTGAAAAGCACAGTTAAATAATATTTTTTAATAAAACAAACACAACAGACTCGACTGTCTCAGTGCTCCCTCGCTAAGCGCTCCCCTGCCATGGCTGCTGTTCCTGGCTCATGGATGCCTCCTGCACTTCAGCAACAGAAGTGAAACCATCTGGGACTGCAGCCTCCCCCCAAAAGAACTGTGCATCATATGGACCTTGAAAAAGATTACATCTGTTTATTAATAGTAAAAATGGATACATTTGTCCTACATTTTGTTTTTAGAAATTTGATCATGTCACAAGCAATACCTGTGTGTACGTGGGTGGATTACAGATGTATATAATTTATTTTAACCAGGCTGTGAAATAATATGTAATCACATCTCTTCTTGTGATTGTACATAATACAGTAATTAAATGATGCCAGTCTACGTCATTCTCTTATTTCTAATCAAAGGAACCTGAAGCGTAACAGTCTTCTTTCCGGCTGATATGGCTCTTTATTTCTGTCACAGGGGAGACTTCCCATCACCAACGAGGGATAATCTTCCAGCCGTGAGAGACAGGATAATTCAGATTCCTTCCCGGCCGCTCCTGCCCTGGGCAGCAGAAGCACCACAGTCCTGGCTCCCGCCTGTCCGGGCGGGGAGCGGCTCCTCCGAACGCGGCACACAGGCTCTCCTCGAGGCTCAGCCTCACTGCTGTCCCGACTTCTTCTCCTTCTGGAAGCTAAAGCTTGTTCTCCTGCTCAGTTTTCTTTGTTTCTGAGCAAAATAATCTGCTCTGGCTGTGCTTGCTCGCGACTCTAGAATATAGTTAACCTGCAAGATACGAGATGGTGTTTAATTTCATGGGAGGCTGAGCAGGACAGCCTAGGGTGGGCAGGGTCCCCCACACCACCCGGGACTCTGGTGTGACTGGTCCCAGTGGCCACCAGCACGATGATGGCAGAGAGAGCCTGGAGTGCCAGGACAGCCTGGCCTGTCCGCCTGTGCCCCTTGTGGTCACCCAAACCTCTGGTGAAGGCAAGTGAGCTGCACAGACTCCCCAGCGCTGGGATAATCCAGTAATGAGTGTCAATAAAGGACCTTATCAGCCTCAGCGAAAAGAATTCTTCCATTATGATGTTTGCATACTCAGCTAATCTCAGAGTTTCTTGTGTTTTGGCACATTTTACTTGATGAAAGCATTTTAAAACGATATTTAACAAGCCTGCTACTCCCTAAATTTATTATCTCCAGTGCTTTGTGATAATCTCAGAGATAATTTTAATGGAAGGTTAATGCAAGAATCAAAAAGATAAAAATGCCCTTTGGTCTACCATTAGCTGGTTAATATGGTGTGGCTTAAAACTTGCACAATTTTATGCACTGTAGAGTGTTTCACTTTCATTGCATATTACAGCTTAAGGCATAAAAATATAGGGAATTTTCATGGTCAATAAAGTCTCAGTCCTTCTCACTTGATCATGTAAAAAGCCTAATTTGAAAAGTCTGATTTTTCTGCGCTCTCTAATGCTGATGGAATTGAAAACAAACCAGTGACTTGTACATGAAACCAGAGAATGTTCTATATAAACAAACTGCAACTTAGGAAAAAAGTACTGTTCAATATTACTTCCCTCTTAAATATTCATGTTATTGACAGTAAAGCTTGTTTTTTCAGCCTTCTTTTATGACCAGTCTCAGATGTGCGGAGTCACCACCCCTGGAAGTGTTCAAAACCTGAGGAGATGGGGCACTCCATGATATGGTTTAGTGGGCATGGGGGTACTTGGGCAAAGGTTGGACTTTTTCTTGGAGGTCTTTTCCAGCCTTGATGATTCTATGATTCCATGATTCTAAGTGTTCTGGATTACAATAGCTGACCTAAGATAAAGTGGGAACAGAAGAACTGGCCTAACAGCTCACAAAATAGAAACCCCCTCAACTACGTTGACCTTCTGTGTAATGAATAAAAGTTATTTTATCACATGTCAGTTGTTTAACAATCCTCTAAACTCCACACAGCCAATAAAAGCAAACATAACAGATGGTTTGCCAAAATTACTGCTTTTGAATTTTGACTTGCTACGAAAGATGAATTTGTGGAAAATTCCATTTAATCTTTCAAGAGTTTAACAAAAATTTGTTTCCCAAAGCAACAGAGTATGTGTCTGTACAGAGATCCAAGGAATAAAAACAGTCCTGAGAGAGGATTAGGGTAGAAAAGCCCCTTTGTAGGGACACCTGAGTGTGGGGCAGAGATGTGAGGGGCAGGAGCACCCAACCCCTGCACAGCATGGGGCTGCTGACCACGTGACCAGAGGTAGAAACTACCTAGACACAATGAAATTGGTAGTTTCCTATAAAACTCCAGAGAAGACGGTGTCTCTATTAACTACAAAAAAGCACAAAAGGAAATGCTACGCACAGACAGGCAGCGGCTGTGTGGCTGTTGGAAGGATGAATAAAACAACAGGCATGGAGCAGCCATCCTGGCAGGTTAAACACACCCCAGTGGTCCTCGGGCACTGCACCCTTGTGTGTTTCCAGAGGCTCCTGAATACTCACATGTCTAACAAGTGGTAAAACACAAAGATTTTGGGTCACGTTAAAATTTAATACTCACCTTCAGTACAATTTCATTGACAGTAGCAGCATCTGATTCAAAGTAAAGGTGTTTGTAGTCATGATTGCTTAGATATGTAAGTTTAAATATTGCATGACCTGCAAAGATAAGAAAAAAACTGCTTAGAATATTCCTGTAAAGTTTGAGCAGAACTCATGTGCCTGACAGAAGAAAACCACAGATGGTGATCTCAGTGTACCATCAGCACGACAGAAGGAAGCAATGAAATGCTGACAGGCTTCTCATGTCATTTCAATTTAAGGCAAGTGGTGGCTTACAGGAGCAGCTGAACTCCAGTCAATAAAGTTCCTTTTCCCATCACATCCCCACTGCAGGAAACACAAAAATCCATCAAATGGCTGGTTAGCTCTGCTCGGCCCACGACGGCGCTACAGCTCAGCCACTGCGTCAGGGCTGCGCTGGGGAACCACTCACAGGGCAATCACCGTGCACAGGGGAGAAGTGTTGTATTGAAAAGAAAATGGCAATTAATCCCAGAATCATCACTCCAAACCCTCATCCCAAAACATCATGCGAGCCCATTTGGCTGCTGATGGTGAAGGGGAGCGTCACCAACCGCAGGGCACGGAAGGATGCAGCCGCACCGCCGCCAAACATGCTTGGGGCTGGGATCGCCCTTTGCACATGTGGGACAATCGAATTAAACTCCAGCTGCAATCTGCTGCCACGTTCCTGGTGCTCGGGCCTCTGTCCCACGCAGAGGTTCTCCCTGGCCTGTGGACACACAGTGCCGGCCCAGCCGCTCCATGGCTGCCCTGGAACAACGGCCCCGGATTCCAGACACGCAGGGCTGGGTGGGACAACTTAGGCATAAAGGTCTAACATGGAACACGTAGGAAGGCAAAATATCCTTCACTTGTATGGATACTGATGGCTTCAAAATTAAAATTAAATGTATTCTATACATGGTACTTTTCCAACAGTTTTCTAATCTATTCAGTTCAACAGTTGAAGTTAGCAATCCATAAAGTAACAGCCACACTACTGTAAATCCAGGTCTTTCCTGCTGGATAGCTAATTGGAAATCCTATTTACATTATCTAATTCTCCAGATTTCCAAAAAATGACTGATATATGCTGAGATTGGTGGCCAGGAAATTTGAGATGCAAGTATTTTATTGTGGCATGTTAATTAAACACCATTATGATGCACTAATCTGGAATATAAATTCTATATTGAAAAATTGGCTAATAATAATAATAAAAACCCAACCCTTTAAATCATTTGACAAATGATGCCTCAGTGGTACTAAAAATGCGGAATTCCAAGCTGGGAGCTCATCAGCATGTTAATGCATGCAGCTCTGCCTGGAACACAGCATCTTAATGATTCCAAAAGTGCCAGTGCACCACTCCTGGGGATGGGACACAGCACCGTGCTCCACCAGCTCCTGCCATTTTCCTTGGACATTGAACATTCCACACAGTTACAGACACTGGTTACTAAAAATGAAACTGGCACAGAACATGGTCAGGAGGATCCCAATGAGCTGCTGTACTTTGGATCTTGGAAGGTCATTGGGTAATTCTCGCTGTGGATCAAGACAAAACCTCTTCAGGTGTTCTCTGCTGCCCTGGTGACATGGCATGGCCTGCAGCAGTGCCAGGGCAGGATGGCCTGGTGCCACCACAGTGGTAGGGCACAGCCACAGAGTGAAATGGTCACACGGCAATCAAGCAGAACCCCTCCCCAGGACCCCCAGCTTTCCTTCTCACCGGGGAGTTGCTCTTCCTTTCCAGCATAAGCACCAGCCCAGCTGATGGCAGCACAATTCAGAGCTTCACTTCGACACTTATTTTTGGGTGGACAGGGATCAGCTCTTCCAATCACAACTAGAGCAATGGATGCCAACACCAATCCCAATGTGCCATTCAATGGGAGACAGAGCCTGCCTTGCTCTCCCAGGAGCCCAGCCCACCGCTGTGTCCCTCAGGCATTGCCCTGCTAAGGGCAGCACTGCCAAGGGCAGCACCTGCGTTTCTGCTCCCATGGGCACAGAGGCTGCTCCAGTCCTGCCTTCTTGGCAGGCCACTGGCCAAACGTGGCCCACGCTCCTGCACGGGCTCCCAGGGACCCTGGGGACACAATGCCGATGCTGAACCTGTGGCTGTGCAGGACCGGCCGTGCAGAACACACAGCTCCATCCTGCTGGGACTGGTGATTCAGTGGGAAGAAGCCAAGAAGACTTTTCCTTAGAAAGCCCCATTACAGCATCATGCTTATGGGCTCCAAGTCCACAACACACTACTTACAGCATGAAATATGAGTGCACTGAAATCCTAACTGGCACTTTGCTTTGCTACTCTTCTAGCCAGATAGAATTTATGAATTGTGAGATTGATTTCCATTTCCAAGAGTGCTTAAATATGTGATGTACCTCTTTCCAATAGAGCACCACCCCTGACAATTCTGAGATCAATAGGAGCTTCCATGGTTTGATGTTTCCGTATGAGAGGATCTAGTAACAAACAGCAGCAGCTTGAGTGGCTCCTACTGCACGTGATGGGAGATTTAAACCAAATGCAGACGCTGCACAAGCAGCTCTGTTACCATCACTCCACAGCAACAGTGGTTGGGTGTTTGCAGGGAACCTCAGTGTCCTGCAATCAGGATTAATCAGCTGCACAACAACAGAAAATCCACATTATTCCTAGCTACGTTTGTCTGTTAAAACAGTTATGGAAAGCAAATGGAATGACAGAAACTCATCTGTTACCAAGAGCTTTTGTCACGGCATGGGCACGGCCCACGGTGAGCTCAGCACAGCTGAGGGGGTTGGCATCGATGCCCCTCGCCAGCCCCGCCACTGCTGAGTCCCCAGCCTGGGCCGGGGCCGGCCCAGTGCGGCAGCAGGAGAGCAACATCTCCCCACTGCTGCCCTTTGGCCTCAGCTCAGATTGCTGATAAATCTTCTCCAACCCCAACACTAATAGGTTCCTGTGTGGTTACTCCTGGAGAGGAGCCTACAGCCGACACCGACGGAAGGGCAGGATGCTAATTCACGGGGAATTCACCAAGGAGAGCTCATTTACTCCTTCAGCACCATGTCTTACATTCAGCTACTCACCCCATCTCCTGATTTTTAGCACCACTGCACTGCAAACGAGGCGAGGGAAGAGGCCCTGCAGCACTGCAGCTCATGGGTCTCCTCACCCTTCAAAGAGCTGCTGAAACTCCTTGTGCAACCTCCACCCTGTACTTCAGCCCCCACCTTCTCCATGTGCCCATGTTTACATAGGGCAGTGAGAAAGCCTGTAGAATTAGAACTCCAGAATTACTGACAATAATGTGCTTATACAGGCAACAGTGAATCTTGTGCTAATTCCTGCAATCTTGGGAAAACATCCAAATCCTTGGCAGGCCACCACACCGCACCTGATACAAGTAAAAAAATAATCACTCTAAACTAAGCAATAAACTCTTTTTATCAAAGTCTAAAAAATACATTTTTTGCCTGGGAAACAAGGATATGAATTTGCACAAGAAAAGGTAATTTTTTTACCGAATCTGTCAAGACTAAAATGCTTTTCTTCTTTCCCTTCCACCCCACAGTTCAGCCCTTACCCAAATCCTCTCTTTGCCAACGCCACTCTTTGAACAGAATGCACAGAATTAAATCACTAATTAGATGGAGGATGAATAGAATATTCATGGATTGGACAAAGCAGAAAACAAACAAACACTGGGAAATGCAAATTTATGTTAATTTTTCAATATACCTTGATGATTGCTTTGTCATTACAGGGCCATAAGGCAGAAGTCAACAATTAAGACTTATTAGTGGAATAAATAGCTAGAGAAGGACTGTCTGAAGAACAAAACACTTACGGACATCGTTTGACATCACTGATTCTCACTGCTTCAGAAACTGTGACCTCAACAAGCTCAAACCCTGAAATCTCTTCTCATGGACCCAGAAGGGATGAAAAAGGATTTAAAACATACTAGTAAAAGACAAGGGATGAGGAAAATATACGCACTAGCAATACTCTTTGTGTGTACAAAGCCACATTTCCTTCAAACCCTACATGAGATGGGAGAGCCTCTGCTCTCTAACCACTGCTATATTTCACCCAAAAGCACTGGGAAGAGGCTCAGCTGTCTGAAATCTGCATGTGATACCTCAGAAATGATGCTGTGACCCTGGAAGGGGGCCTGAGGAGCCTACAAAGCTGCAAGAGTTTCATTACCACAAAAAACACCCAACGACCTTCCTGACACCCTCTGGTGACAAAAAAAAATCAGAGGGGATGTCACAAGTTGTGCCATGGCTGCAGAGAAATTATCCAGATATGGCACCGAGCTCGGTTAGGGACAGACTGAATGGGGATGCTGACCTGAGTGTACAAGTGGGGTTAATCCCATTTTATGCAAGTGATATTTATCCTAGAGGTACATAAGTTAGAGGGAGTGAAGGCGGTCAGTTCTGGATGAAATCCTGATCCCACTGATATCAGCAGAGTCACTGATGGATTTGGGCTGCCCACCATGAACCTGGGGTATATCTCCTGAAACTAGGGCAGTACTTTAATGTGAACAAACTATAAGACTGTTAAGGAAAAAAATAACAGCTGTGAGCTGGCTGGCTTGCCCCATTCTCTCAGGGAGCAGCATATTCCATGATCTCTTTTCCTCCAACCCTTTATGTTCCGCTGTGGGCTTGTTACTCAGCATTGCTATTAGAGGGTGCCCTGTGTCCAGATGTCCTGACAGCAGAGCTGCAATTAAAGTGCATCACACACCCACTTTTGTGTCAAATTGTGGTAACTATTCACGCATCTGGATTTTTTTCCCCAAAGCCTTTTGTTTCTTCTTCAAATTATTCTTCAAAGGCAGAATACTAATGAAGATTTTTGCAAAAATGATGAAAATTAAGGTGCAGCTCAGGGTTGCCCAAAACCTCTTTACTAGCAACCTTGTTTGGGAAAAAAGATAAATAAATCAAAATGCAGTGTTTCCACATGGCAATCGGCTCCTCCACTGCGTCTGCACCTCATCAATCACGCATTGTCTGCCGGAGAGGCGAGCCTTGTAAATGTCACATCCACTCAGGCCTGAGGAGAGGCGAATCAAAATGCAGCGAGGAGTTTTAATTGGATAGTGTAATTAAACTAAAAAACCCCAGCAGAATAGCTTTGACAGGATAGATGAAGACCCCTTTTAATAGGGCTACAAAACAGATTTGTTAAAAGGATGAGGCAATGCGTGCTTCTGATTGCGCTCAGGAGAACTTTTATGGAGAGGCTGTTCAAGGGGGATGCAGTTAATCAGCACAGCCCCGGCTGCGCAGGAGCCGCTCCAGCGATGCCATCCCCGATCCGCTGCCTGTCCCTCCGCAGGGCCACCGGGACCCCTCACTGCCAGGCCCTTCTCTGGTGGGACACATCCTGCCAAGCCACCGGCCCCCAGCCTGGCACAGCCCCGAGCTCACAGCACAGCCACAGCCATCTGTGCCTGCTTCTGTCCCCCGGGCACCCCCTGCCTGCACAGCATGGCCACGTGTGGGCTCTTCCCTTCTGTTCCACACTTGGACATTTCTTTCACTCCAAGCCTGAAGTTTGGGAACAGTTTCTCCGCTGAGCCTGTTTTTTACCTTTTGATCAGGATCTGTGATTAATCTCCTATCGAGTAGGAATTTTATTGCGTTACTTCACGCTCTGCTGTGGGAGCAGGGATATCAAGAACCAACACATGGTATTTTGTGCACCATTTGCAGAGCACACACTGCCTCTGCTCTGGCCCCACTGCAGGCTCTGAGCAAACCTGCAACAGCTCTATTTGACCTCCCAGAGCAGCAGGAACCCAATACCTTCCCAACGCTTTCTGGGTATTTTCAGTCTTTTCACAACAACTAATTCATTAAATTAGTATTACCCTATGTACATAATCGGGAGGAACCAGACACTGAATTAAAACATCAAATACCTTTAGCTTTAAATGAAAACTACATAAAGGGGGTGCAGGCATCGCTCCGGCTATCACTTACAGCCAGGATGAATACTGCTGGAAAAGCTATTTTCGTGCAGATGTGGAATTCAATGGGAAAGACTGACTCGTGTAGCAACATCAATCAAAACGTCGGCTCGGCTGGCAGCTCTCGACAGTACGGCAGGTTCAAAGGTCACAGGATAAAGAAAAAGCCAAGCTCTGGTTCAGCTCTAATATCTCCTTGCTGGAAGTCTTACCAAGGTACCTGCCCCCCTTCTGTACTCGCAGCTTTCATTAATCTTCTTGCCATCTTTTTTAACTAGTCATGCAGAACCGCTCGATAGCGAGACATATAATGGGGAGGCCCTGTGCCTATTACCAGGTTAACACTCTGTTAAGCCCCAGTGCAACAATGGAATCAGAATTTAAAGGAAATCTTCAGCTGCAGGGTGCAAAGCGGGCAATTAAATTACAAACTGAAGTTACCCATGTACTCCATGACCTACGGAACACCTTTGTTTAGACTTACCTTCATAGCGAGGGTATTTTGACATAGCAACTGAGATGTCTCAGCTTTATGAAAACAAAAAAAGGATCACAGAGAATGTTGCTTCAGTGTTTCAGGTAAATTATCAAATAAATCCAATTTCTGCAGCTCGTGTAAAGCACAGATGAATGGGAGAATCCCAGGGCAGGTGCCCAGCTGATCAGGTGCGGTGGCACCGTGGGGCTGCCCGGGGCTCCGAGCTCCCTCCCCAACTCAGCCGGTGCCTGGCAGCCCTGAACATCCATCATGGCCACTCGGACCACAGAGCACTGCACACAGGCAGTGGGCAGTGACACTGAAGTTTCTCCCCTGTCCAAGTAATGTAAGAGACATTACCAGAATCAGATTTCCTTTAAATTACACTATTGCAAAGGGATATAATTGTATTAAACATATTATGTTGCTTCCTTAAGACTTTATATTATGTACACTTAATTGAGATACAAAGCTCTTTTCAGCAATAAAAATGACAACTACTTTATTAAGGCTTAAATCTTATTTCTCCATGATAGGATGCTTCCTTTCAAGACTCAAAACATTCAGAATCTCTTGTGATAATCAGGCTGAACCTGATTTAAAGAAGACATTCGTGCCCAGTGTTGTCAGGTTCTAATGGCATCGGAGCAAGCCAGCAGGACCATTACCTCTTCCCTCAGTCTAAATTCAGGGAGTCTGATTTAATTTACAAATAAAACTTCCAATTCTGACCCAGGGCTACTACAAGGGCAAACAAAAATCATCAGCCGTCCCTGCCTACAATCCCCCCACTAATGGCAAATGAGATGCCAGAGCTTTCTGTTTTCATTTTCTGTCCTCACTGAAGGCAGCTCCGAGTTCTGTGAACTCGCAGCACAGGAAAACTCAGCCTGTCCACAACGGCTCTGAGTTGTCCATCAATATTCCCACCACGTCAGCTCTGAAGCTGTTGAGTCCTTTCACACACACACAAGAACCACTAAAGCTTCGCTGCCCAACCCAATTCAGAGAGAACTAAAGAAGACATGCACGAGACTCTCCACTGCACCATTATGATGGTCACAGCACTCAACCTCCATTCCCAATGCCCCCTGCCCTTACTAGAAAGTAGGGTCACATCTAGAGGCTGGTGCAAACCCTTCACCTCTTCGGAATGACAAGAGCCCAGTCCAGCAAAGCAGAGCTCAGCTGGGTTCTAACTCCACTGTGTTGCTTGGGGAGGGAAGGCAGCCCCAAACCCAGAGCCCCGCGCAACAGGACAAGCACAAGCACTTCTGAAAGAGGAGATGGAGCATGTTTGTGTTACAAGAGATAAAAACATGAAAACAAAATATATTGTAGAACTCAAAGACCTTATCTCTACTCAGCCTCTCTTTGCAATAATTCATTCAAGAAAGATCCAGGAATAATTTTTGATGTAAACTCTGCTACAAACATACATCACGGTGCTGATAAAAATCACAGACAAAACTTGTGAAATACAGTGAGTTTCATTCCTTTATGCTACTAAAATAACTTTTTTCCATTTAAAATTCAAGAGATACTGATCTGCTGTTCAGTTCCCCAAAATGCATCATTCTGAGATGTCACACTAAAAGTCTTTTCTCCTGGCCTAAAATAATGACTTTTGGAACATCTTTAGTGAGTTGGGAAAAGGTCAGCAGTTTTAGAAGGAAGTATTTTCTCCTTTTGAAATTGTGCTGAACAATTATTTAGTAGAAGAAGTTTAAGATACACACAAAAATGAGCAAATAAACCCCTCAGTACTGTAATGGTTGCCTTTGTTGCAACCTGTCAGTATCCTCTCCAAAGCCACCGTGGTTCTTCACTTAATGGTCCCCATGTGCAGCTACTGCCTTTCTGCACCTGGGTTCTCTTTGGGGGTTGAAATTCCTGGGTTGGCAGGATTTGGGTACAAACATAATTTCCTACAGGAGCAGGTGCTGCCTCTGGGGCTGGAGAGCCCCATCCTGGCAGGACAGGGTCCGAGGTTCCAGGGATTATGCCGTGGACTGTTGACAGCAGTGGAAACCTCAGGTTTCAAGTCAACTCTTCAAATACAGCCTCCTTTTGTGGGCACCATTTTATCCCCTCAAATGTTTGCATTTGCAGTGAAATGTGGCTACAAGGCAGGGGTGTGACAGTGTTCACCAGCACAAACTGCCCCTTGCACTGTACACAAAATCCTCAAGTGTTTCAGATTACCAGGTCACTGGGGAAGCTTCCACTTGGGATCGTGCCTACCCAAGGACCATGAAATCTTGATGGAGAGACAGAAAGGAAGACAATGACTAAACCAAGAACATGGAGTAGGAAGGGGTAATGAAGGGGAGAAGGATATAGTTCAATAATTGCTGATAAAATCTGTGGCAGCCATAAATTTACTCTTCCAAGAGAATTCAACAGATCATTACCTCTGTAAATATGTATCACATAATTCTCCCTCTCTGTCACCTTGCAGATAAGTACTTAATACCAGCATCTCACTATCTGCAGAGGCACAAGAGCAATAAAATCCATCTGAGCTTTTGAACCACAGTCACTTTTTGATAGTGGACAGTTCCATTTTGGCCCCATTGGGAGCCATTGCCCAATTCCCCCAGGGCCCATCCCGTGCTTTTTAAAACAAATTTTCCAGATAGAGACTCTCATTACTGTACTGACACAACAAGCAGAAGCCCTTGCTTTTGAAGTTGCACTCTACAGAGCCAGCTCTGACCTCTGGGTGCTGACTGAGCTGGGACATTCAGCCTGTCCCCAGACCTGGCTGTCACTGCCATCCTGGCCTGGCCACCACTACGGAACAGAATGCCCAGAGTGGCACTTTCAATCCCAGTGATCCTGCAGCCATGGCTGAGGCAAATTCAGACTGAGTCGACACTTACTGTATGTCCAAGGTCCTCAGTTGAACCAAAGATGTTTAAAACCAGTCTGGAAGTCAAAAAGTTCAAAAAAATTGCAATTATGTTGAAACCTGGATTTGCTGGCTGTGCTGTGGGGCTGGAGACAACTGGGCAGAGTCAGTGTTCCCTTGGTGTGACAGTGAGCAAGAAACACTGAGTGATGCCATTAGCTGAGAGCAGCATCAAAGGACACTCGTAAAATGTGTGTCTGTTTATACTGTGTTCTCTATGTCAGAATTGAGTCAGATTAAAAACATCCTGTAATGAATAAAATACACCTATAGAAAGAAAAGGACATGGTAGCAATAATTCTTTGGACATCGAGCACATCCAGGGAGGCAGAGAAGAGAGAACATAAATAAAAAGGACTACTCACTTGGGCTTTTTTCTTCCACAAGGTCACAGGCACAGAGGAGTTCAGAATCAATTGAAATGGGTTTCTGCTTAATCCAAAACTTAGTGCTGGTCTTCTGATTAGTAACAGGGTCTATCTCTACCTTGTCTCCAGAAATACCTGAGATGAGAAAGAATAGAGAGCCACAACAGTGATCTGTTAAACCGATTTCATATCAGCCGTTTGACACACTTTATAAATCTTAAATGGGCTGAAGGTATATTGCCCTTCTGGGCTTTCTGAAAGCATGGGAGCTTTTGAAAGCAGAAGCAAATGGTTATCAAACTGCATTGATAATCTGCATTTTATTCTCCTGCATAAGCATACCAAAAGAAAGAAATATCACAGAAAAAATTCTTCTAAACGCATACAGAACTCTTCTGGAAGCAGCAGCTACATAAGCTGCAAGATTTATAAGAGATAGTGCTGGTTTTGCTCTGTGTAATAGACACTATCACCACTGGCCCCACTTCATTTGCTGTACAGCAGACATAGAGTCGTACAATAATAGAGCCAGAGACTCAGAATATGCTGAGTTGGAAGGGACCCATCAGGATCATTGAGCCCAACTCCTGGCCTTGGGGACACCCCAAGAATCCCACCCTGTGCCTGAGAGCATTCTCCAAGTGACTCTTGAACTCAGGCAGGTTTGGTGCTGTGATCACTTTCCAGGGGAGCCTGTTCCAGAGCCCAACCCTGCTCTGGGAAAAAAACCCTTTTCCTGATATCCAACCTAAATGTCCCCTGACTCGGCTTCAGCCATTTCCTTGAGTCCTGTCACTGGTCATGAGAGCAAAGAGATTGGTACCTGCCCCTGTGCTTCCTCTCATGAGGATGCTGAAGTCCACAGTGAGGTCTGACCTCAGTCTCCTCCAGGCTGAACAAAGTGCCCTCATCTGCTCCTCATAAGACTCTCCCTCCAGACTCTTCCCCATCGTCGTGGCCTCCTTTGGATGCTCTCTAATGGCTTAATATCTTTTTACATTGTGGTGCCCAAAACTGCACACAGTGCTCAAGTGAGGCCACACCAGTGCAGAGGGCAAGGAGCATCCTGCTGGAACCAGTTCAGGAGCTGTTGACACAGCTGAACAAACTTTCCAGCCAGCTTTTTACATCTAGGTGTGCAGACCCTTAGAAACAATTAGGTGTCTTCAGTCATGAATTACAGGGTGAAGTGCATGAGACATTGACAAGGGAAGCAATATAGGAAAAAATATTTAAATATCATTTAACTCTTCCATGTCTGGAAAAACAGCAGAGAACTTCCTCCCTCCTGAGGGTTCTGACTCTGATGCTTTCAAACACATCCCATTTGGCTTTTCTGAAGCACAAAAAACCCCCAAAGAAGCTGATGAAGAAACTTTTGTGAGATGTGACAAAATAAAAGAAAGATGCCACACACGCGTGACTCTCCCAGGCCCTCCAAAATTAACTTGGTATTTCTGAAAACCTGGTCATGTCTGAATTCGCAAATCACAATCCTTTGAACTCTGGGCAACTCCAAAGCCAATGAGGCAGGGGCCTGTGAGCCCCTGCCCCAAGCCTGGGTCAGCCTCGCCCACCCGGCATCTGTGACGGGTTATGGGAACACCCCATTAATCCAACAATGTGCTTTGTCATTAAACATATGTCACTTTACAGAGATCACATTTCAATTAAGCATTTTATCAAGAGTCTAATTAACACCCAGGCTGCTTGAACTCACTAATTTGAGTAGGCTGAGGCTGTATCTGGAGCCCATTTTGGTTTGTGATTTAATTTTGGACAGATTATGTAAAATCGGTGTTGGTATTTCAGTGTAAGGGTTCATTATTCCAAATGTTATTTGCTGCAGTTTCAGGAAAATATGGAAGTTGAAACAAAGTCTTATTTTCTCACTAAAAAAAAAGTCAATGGAAGTCCTAAAAATAAAGGTGCAAATTCTTTGTGTGTGAGGGCTGTTTCTCATCCCTTCCTCTAAGAGCAACGCCCCTAAAAATATCCTCAAAAAAAATTCACTGTTTGGTCCTGCAACTTTAGAATTCACAGTCAGTCAATACTGTTAATGCACCTTGTTAATTTGATAGGATTTGTCAGGTAACTCCACTGGAAAATTATATAAAACTGTTCCAGATGAACAGATGATAGTGACATGAATTAAAGTGATAGAACAATAGTGGAATATAAACCAGAAATGACACCCAAAGTGGCTGTTGATTTATTGCCATCCTGAGTTTGGTTCTGGGCTTCCATGTATATTAGTGCTACAAATCTGGGTCCATTTAGCAGCGAGATGCTCATACATACATCACCAGCTCCTGCTCCAAGCCAAGGTCACTCCCCATTGCATCAATCTTCTCAGCAGAGGCTACTTCACCATTTTGTAACCATCTCAGATGGAACAGACTTCCTCCTCTTTCATCTTTTTTTTATCATGTAAAATACACTTTAACTTCTATTATTTTTATCTGCAAATTGTTGCTGTATACTTCATCCATTATTTCTGTATCTCGACATCACTGGCTCAAGCTCACCCACATCCAGAGAGCACATTGACAAAGAATGTTGTCTTTTTTGTGTTATTGTTCTCACAATCTGGATGTGTTGAAACCTAAAATCAAAACAGTATTGTATCTGTGGCTTCTGCAGTCTCTGTCTCGCAGCACAAATCACTCATACTCAAAACCCAAGTAAAAATGCTCCTTCTACTATTTTTTTTATTAATTCATTTAGTCAAAAGAGATGCCATCCACGTATGGGTCCAGTAACACTGTTCTGTTCTTGATCCCTTTGTTGGGGTCTGCAACTGCCTCCCCCCATTCTGAAATACTTACCAGCAGTCGTTTACCCAGACAATATGCTCCTGTTAGTTCTGCTAATGTAATACACAAGTAAATGTGTCTTATTCCTCCACAACTTGACAGAGCCTTTTTAAAACTGCTGAGAGTGCTGCTGTGTGTGCATTTACTCTGTGATACACAAACCCCAGGCTGAAACACAAACCCCAGACCTTTAACTGACACCTTAAATGCAATAACTGCATTACTCAGAGCACTGGGCATTCCTCCCATGGCCATCCACATATCACCTTTTACTACAGAGCTGTGCACAATGTACAGAACACCAAACTTACTCCCATATTTTTCATAAACCTTGTCTCAAATTCAATGATCAGGCCTCAAAACAGCTAAAACATTTCAAAAAGTACGATGCACTCCTGCAAAGCCCCCAACACCACTGATCTGCCAACAAGCAGCAAAGGAATGACACGGGATTCTTGGGGTGCTTGAGAAACACTATTGCTTTGCTATGGCTACTACATAGAACTGATGGCCCAAAAAGGCTGCAAAGAAGTCTTTTCATCTGGCCATCATCAAACTGCTGGAGAACAGCTCCCAGACCACTCACTATGAGCAAAGACAAAAAATTTGCCCCTGTTATTTCAATTTCAGGGAGGAAAAGGCAGTCTGTCACCCACAGGTAACATGCAATACTCATCAGCCCAAACCCAAACAGCTTCTCAGTCCTTATTTTACCAGCATTGCTCTTTTAAAATCTTTTAAAAATTCAAGAGAAATCCCAGCAGCTCACTCTGATTTTATCAAAAGATTTTGACTTTCTACATTTGCCCAAGCTTTGAACACCCTGCTGGGGTTTTCTCTGATTTTAAAAAAATAATTAGATTATAAAACCCCATTGTCAGTGCACTGCCATCAAAATCACACAAGTTCACAGATTGTTATAAAAGGGAAATTTTATGGTCCTTATAGCACTGGGCAGGGTCAGCTCCTCCACTGCTGCCCAAGTTAAGCCATTTGTTTCATTTAACAGCTCTTCTCCCTTAACCATTTATCTTTAGTGATCTGTCATGACCTTTTCAAGCTCTCATTTCTGACACTTCCCAGATACAGTGAGTCAAACTTCACTGGAAGCAAACTATCACACCCGGAGAGTTTGCTCAAATGCAGCCCAGCACTACCCTGCTCCAGCACCAGCAGATAAATCCTGCCTTAACTAGACAGCTCAAAATAAACCAAAAAAGCCTCTTCTGTGAGAATTTTACAGACATGTACTCTTACATATGCTTCAGGATGGAAGAATGAAGAGACTGTAGTGACAATAATATAGGAATTGGTACAGTTTAACAATTCTACTGAATTCTACAGAACAAATGTATTTTGTAAACATTATGGCACTTAATATCTTACTGCTGAATCATTTCTTTATGGAAGTATTTGCAGGAATGTCACAGGTCACCTACCAATGCACCATTAATCAAATTTTCACAATTTAAACACAAAGATAAAAAGCCATTCAATCATTTTAAAACAGTAATGGGGCTTTTATAATTCAGGATTCTGTCAGCCCTTGTCCTTCAGGTTTTCAAAAGCATTCAGCAAGCCAATAAGGACAATATAAAACCTTTAGAGAATGCTCGTTTATTTTGTTCCACCTCAAGTTTCCACTAGGTTGTTAAACTCTTTCAGTCCCAGAAGAGGAAAAACCCAATAATTCCCAATTTTGAAAAGCCTCATTTAAAAATAACAAAACAGTTGGCAAGAAGCTTTCCATTAGGAAGCCTAGACTGAAAAAAGAGACGAGGTCATTAAATAATGGCCTTCGTTCAGAGGCAACATGTGCAACTGATTGTGGATAATAAAAATACTGAAGTATTTTCAACTGAAAGCAATATTTTTAACTGCTGAAATGCCAGCAACACTTTCAAATGCTCCATGTGAAAACGGACCAAGGTGATAATGACTGCTTCAAAATGGCCTGAGATGGCCAGGCAGCTGTTAGAGACAGCCAAAGGTTTCAGTGGCTCCCTTCTGCTCCGCACTACGGCACAGACTGATTTACCTAACTGCACGTCCGTGGTGAACCGCAGTCGGTGGATCATGCTGACTTTGAAGGACTTGTAATGGTGGCTGCTAAGCATGTCCTGGACTGTGGCAATATCAATCTGGGGATCCTCCTCCGAGACCTCTTCTCCTCTTGAACCTGCAAAACAAGGCCACAGTCCTGAAGGAGAGATTTGGCACATGGTGTACGCTCAGCCGGTGTGGTGGTACTGCCATAGGGAGCTGGCTGAGGAAACACTAAATGCTCAGGTCCGTGCCTCTGGGAGGAGAAAATTCCACCCTCCATCCCAGGACAAAATCAGGAAGGCACTAAGGCCATTATGACAGACAATTGTGGCCACACGAGGAGCAGCACACCATCCCAGTGGCCATTTCCCAGGCGGCATGAGGCAGCCCTGGACCACAGGTATCCCGGGAGCTGGGCGGGGGGACCCTGCCAGGCACCCACCACCTGTCACCTGGGGAGGAGCCCAGGGATGGGGCCAGAGGTGCCCATTCTGTCCCCAGAGGTGCCACCCTCGATGCCAGCATTAGCACAGATCTCCCATGTGCCGGCAGCACCTTGGGCATGCTGATGTGAAGCTGCACTTTATTTACTGATTAGTATTCTCATTACTGCTGCAGGTACCGCCTTTATAAAAGGCAACAACTCATTAAGCCAAAATGCCAATTACTGAAAAAATATAACACACTTTAAAGATTTTTTACATTTTATGACATTGGATTAACACCAATTTCAACATTACTATAATGTGATATATAATTGCACGGAGTAATTTCAATGCCAGCTGCTAATAAAGCACCTCAGTTTGAAATGATCATTCAGATGCTGGTAGATAAAGTGGCACAAATATGTGTGAAAACTGATTTAGCTTCTTACAGGAGATCCTGAGGAATGACACGTTTTGTTTAATGTCCTGGCTAATGTAGTCCTAAAAGCTGAACCAACTGCCAGTTGGTTCAGTTTGCTGCAGGAGATTAATGAAACTTTATATTTTGCTGAAATTTTAACAGGAAGATGAGATGATGGAGTTTTAGTACAGGTCTTAAAGCTCCAGCAAAGCAGGTACCAGCTTGTCAGATTTTTCAGTATTAATTTAGCTTGAGACTTGCACTGTTGGAGCAGCCTGAACACTAATGCTCCCTGTGCTGACCTTTCTCACTGGGATTTACATTTCCATGGGTCCAGGGATTACAAGGAAGTCGTGGTGGGTTTCCATGTTTGGGCTCCAGTGACAAGTGAATGTCTTGCCAGGAAAGGTTGAGGCTCTGGGGAGGAAAACCCTGGCATGTGTCTCTGACACAGATTGTTGATGCAGGAGCAGGATCCCTTTGGACAGGGAGATCGAGAGCTGCCGAAGGACACACTCCTTGCTTCAGCATGGGAAGCTGTTGGGGTTGTGTCCGTCAGCAGGACAAGTGCAGGTGGGAGAAGAGAAGCCCCCCTGAGCAGGCAGCACTTCTCCTGCTGTGTTCCCTTGTCTCCCTGCTAATTCCATAAAGTCACTTATGATAACCATCTTTCCT
Source organism: Dasyornis broadbenti (assembly GCA_013397935.1). NCBI lineage: Eukaryota > Metazoa > Chordata > Aves > Passeriformes > Dasyornithidae > Dasyornis > Dasyornis broadbenti. Next base: position 738,893 of record VZRN01003151.1, on the reverse strand, counting down.
GTCTGCACCAAAGCAACATAAGCATGGGCTGTTAAATGAGTCCAAAATCACATGGAGAGCATAAAGACGAGATTCCCATGTCACAGACTTCCACCACAGCTTTCCCAATACTGCTCTCCCCACGCACTACGGGCCTTCCTTTGGGGAAGGGGGACACTGAAGGGTTAAGCTACAAACTGGGCTGTGCCATTCGACTTGAAAGGATTCCAAAAATCAAATTAAACAGTCTCCATGTGAATTTATGCAGAGCCATCTTAACACTGCAACCACTCCATGCTCCAGAATGACAAGATAAATTGTAATGGCTCCTTCCGAGACATTACAATGCATTTTGTCACAGACCCCTGTGTTAATGTCTCTATACTATGGATTATCATAATGTATCATGTCAAACCCTCATGCTGCACTACTCCAAAGATACACTGAGATATGTCAAACTTTTTGGTGCACTTAAAAGCATCTTGAAAGACTGTGTTGTGGCAGTGCCTGAAAGTGAAGCAGGAGGACGACAATGGCACCGCTGTCCTGCTGCCGAGAGCCAGCTGGAACTCTCCTCCATGCTGGAAACCAGTGCGATGTCCCCACAGCCCTGTCTTCGCAGTGTGTGGTCACAATGGCACCCTGTGCTGGGACAGGACCCCTGGCATGGCAGAATCGACCCCTCCACCCAAACCTGGGCTGCCCTCACAGCCCCCGTGACAGACCTGAATCCCTGTGAAACAGAGTGAAATTGGTCACTCAGGCCAATCTCCTCATCAAAAATCCTCATTTTCAAATGAGACCAACAGCAATGGAACAACAGCCAGGTCTATAAGCGGGAAACAAGGCAGAAGCTAAATCAGGAGCCTCTTCCTATGGGGACTCAGCTAAACCAGGAGCCTCCTCTGACAGGGACCCCTGCCAGCACCAGAGGACAGATAAAAATGACACATTAGGAATACCAGAATATTGAAATATCAAATGCAGCCTATTCAAGAGCAAGTGAACCTGTATTTCCTTGATAAAACAACAAAATACAAAGTTAACTGCACTGCAAAAATGTCCCTTATTACTTAAATGTACTAGAATATTGCTTAATGAAAGTTCTTAATTGCAATACAATTAATTACATACACAGAGTCCCCAATTACATTTTCCAATAAGACATTGGCTTTGCTATAGGTCTAAAGGCACTAAACCAATTTTAATATATTAAGACCAATTTCCCTTGAATACTAATTACTATCTAATGATAAAATGAGAAAGAGGAACTTTCCAGAAGCAAGATGGCAAGAATAAAACTAAATTAGCCATGAACGGCTTGCTACCACACATAAAGGCATTTCACATTACAAAGTGCAGCTTTCAGCTTAAAGATAAATCTTTGTGCAAGTTAAAAGTTCTGCACACTGGAAGCAGTTTATTAGCCTGAATGCTATTAGTAAATGCTGGATGGAACGGGGATTTCTCCATACGTATTTCTTAATAATGGAAAGTTTTTGTTTCATTTAATACCCTGAAATATAAACTTTCTCTTTGCCCAAAGGAATGTGGCTGCTCTTCTCCCAGCAGATGCTTGGCATCATCCATATATATATTTATAAATTACTCTGAGACTGTGAAGAGCACATTTACAAGTAATAGCTGTTACAACAGAGTTTTTCCTGACTGGCATATCAAAGTTAAAAGTATTTCAAATCAAGACAGAATGCACAAAGTGATTATTTCAGTTTGACGATAGGATTGTCAAGCCATTATTTTATTAATAGTGCAAAACTGTCAATATTTCTATCCTAATGTCATGCCAAAAGATAGCTCTTAAGCACCCCAAAATCCACTTTCTGACTGTGCAGGAGGGAGCCAGGCTCTGCACAAGCAGGAATTGTGACTGATCTCACACATTATACTGTCCTTGAGTCCCTCTGTGTGCAGGAGCAACACACAGCCCCAGGCAGGGACAGTGCAGGACCACATCAAGATCACCCATGCCAGGGGCAGAAATGATAAACATAATATTTATCCTGCAGTCCTTAAATTTAAGTTTGGGACCAATTCAGAAAACACTCAGAAAAGAGAACGAATTCACCAAAGCATTTATTCTTTTGCCTATATTCCTGCCAGCCTTGAACAAACCAAAGCTGGGACTTGCTCCTGAACTCCAGTGTCAAAGTGTCTGTCCTGCCTTTGCTCTCCCACATGCCAGGCACTGGCTGAGGAGTGGGACAAAAGCCACCACCTCCACAGTGATGCCATTGCAGAGGGGAAGGATGGAGAGGTAGCGGAAGCTCAGGGAGCCCAGGCAGCCCTGGGGGTCCAACCCAGGGTATTCCCTGCCATGGGAATCTCCATCCTAGTGGGACTTCAGGTCATGCTCTTAGAGGGGCACCATTGATTTGCTAAATGAGGGCAGGAGAGCTCACCAATTAAGGGAATTTTGACCTGGCAGCCTCAGGCATCCATCCCACACCTCTCCAGTGCTCTGTAGGTGAGCAGGGCTTGCTTGGGTGTCCTCTGGCCTGGGAAGGAAGGGGAACAGTGCAGCACAAGGACTTCAGGAGAAGGGAAAAGTGGCTCCTCAACACTGTGAGTGACATTTATTTTGAGCCAGGGCTCCTGAGACTCTTCTGGAGTAGAGCAGACCAACTGCTTCCTGCTACACCACTTAGAAACTTACAACAGATTTACTCTTTAGACAATGGTGCAACCTGAACCCAGTCACTCATGAGAACAAAGACCTGCAGGAGATGCAGCTACATGCCACAGCCTGGATTCCTCCACAGATGATGAAAATACATTAAAATTACAGTATATATAGTATTCTTTTAATTACAGAGCCTGGGTAAAAAAAAAAAATTATTTTAAATCACATGCAAAACCCATGAAAGTATGACTAGTGTGCATCGTTTCATAGATTAAAAATCGATACAAAAATAATAGGTGGGATGCAGACGTCGGGGAATTCTGGCTTGTGGAAGAGCACAACTCGATTAGTGAGGTCAGAATTGCTCCATTTCCTCAGCACAGCCCCCCTGCTCCCTCTTGCCAAGGTCTCTCCTACAGTTTCTCAGAACCATTTTATGAAGAAACAAACCAGGAGCACCAGGAATATTTTGGAAGCAAGTCCCAACCTACAGAGAGCAGCAGCCAAAGCTGTGAGTGTTAATCTCAGCCCCCGCAGCACTGGGAGCTCATGGTGCTGTGTCTCACTTCTGCTATTCCCTTAACAGAGCAGAGGTTTGTGCTCACTGCTGGAACCAGGAGGAACTTTGGGGATGCTCTGTCGCCATTCTGGGGTAAGATACAGTTGCTACGGCCAAAAAGCATCAATGCAAAGGTTTAACCTTGTAACAGAAAGAAAAAAACTCTTCTACTACTTGAAACAGACTCTTACTATGGCTCTGTGCAGTGTGCTTGGCTGAGAGAAGGACAGGGACTGGTTTTACTTATTAGTACAATCAATATTTTTACACAAAATGGAATGAAAGAACCCCAAAACCGAGATCGTGGCTGTTGTAAAGAATGAAGAATAGACCAAAATGCCATGGAGAACAAACACAAATCAATGTTAAATGTCTTTTTTTAAAGTTTCATGTCATTATATGTAAAGAAATAAATCAGGAAATAAATATTAGGACCATTAAAACAGTAACAGAATAAAAATATTTGAGCATAGCTGGAGAGAAGACTATTTATCTGGCACTTCAAAAATCATCAAACTGCTCTAGTTATTTCTGCATGGCTAATTTCTTTAAATTTTATTAGAAAACCCCAGTGCCTCTGACCGCCACAACACCCTGCAGACCAACCCCTCGACTCACTGAGCAATGTCTGCAGCACAGACAGGTTCATATTTCGTGTTTTTCAGGGTTGGTCATAACTTTACAGAGCAGAGTTTAACAGCAAAAGATTAATCATGAAGTGATAAACAGGATGCAGACTATTTACTAAAGGTATGAAATCCATCATTTCCCTCTGGAATATTGTTTTGGCATCACGAAAAAGTGCCTTGGGACAGAGAGTCTCGTCAAAATGTACTTGCCCAGACAGTACAGCTTGTGTTCCAAAATACATAACTTATGTGAGTTTAAGCAGTTTACAAGAGCAAAAGTGAAAAGGGGAAACATACTGTTCTCCCGGACAAGGCAGAATTCCAAAGTGCTCTGGCTCTCCAAGGTACAGTCTAAATCTACTGGGACATTAGGTTCACTCTGCTTCTCCAGCCGATACTGAGGACCTGAAACATAAAGTAACTTGTAAAATCATCTGTTTTCTAACAAAGTGATGGCTTAGCACGTTCAACTAACAAGAGGTTACTCGCAGCCCAGGAGCATGGCAGGTGGGTGTTGATGTCTCAAAGCTCTTGGCCAAAGGGAAGGGCCCTGTCAGAAGGTGGAGGATGGCATGGAAGGAAACAACACATTCCCGTTGTGTTCAGCTGTCCCCAGTGTGACTCAACAAACCCCTGTCCACTCCCAAGTTGTTCTTACACCAGACGAGCCTATAGCAAACCCCCTGCCTGTGCTGCAGGGCAGAGTATGGTCTGGTGTTAGAAACACCTGCTCAGACCTCGGTGTACATCTGGAGGGATTTTCTGGGCATCTTTGCTGAGTGAAGGAGCCCCTTGTGCTTGCTCCCAGCTGCCCATCCCTCTTGCTGCACAGAGCACTGAGAAATACCTGGGAAGGAAATCAGCTCTTCTTTATGAATGCATTTTGTGGTGAAACCCATCCAGCCAAATGCCCACCTGGGCAGGGCGTCAGGTGTTCTCACATGCCAGCAGTGACCGGCACTAGCCTGGGACAATGTGCCACAGCTCCAGGGCTGCATGGAGCAGGCAGGTCACCAAGAGGTGAATTTTAGCTTTCTCCAGAGTTCTGTGCACTATTACCACTGAGCTGCATCATACAGAGGGACAGATGCTGCTGCTTTGAATGAATTATTTTTGCATTTTAACAGTAGATCTTCGAGATTCCGGTGCCAGCTTCTTTCTTCCCCAACGAAATCCCCAAAGAAAGACCATACCACTTAAAAAGCTGTTTTACAACTAGAGAAAATGTATCAAAAATTGTTTTTACAAAAACCAGGCCATTTAAAAAAAAATCTTTTAGTTGAATGGGTCCTTAAACTACATGCCTTAACTGGAACAAAACCAGGACACACTGATACAATTCCAGGTGAAGCCCCATGAGCCAGCTCTAGCCCTGCTGTCCTGACAGTGGTTGGGAGAGGTGGGGGCCGACCCACATGCACCAAATGCCAGGTAGGACCCCAAAGAAGAAAAGCCCCTTCAAGGGCAGGAGCTGGTGGGGGCCAAGGACCTCCTGCCCTCGCTCCACCCTGGAGCTGCACAGGGTGACTCCCCTCCTGCTCACACCTGAGAGCTGAAGTGCACACCAAGTTCTCAGCCGTGTATTTTCCATATAATCCGGTAAAATAACCTAAACAGATACCTGAAAAATCTTAAGTGATTCAAAGCACCTTTAAACAGGTCTCAAAGTAACAAAAAACCTAGAACTGAAATAATGACATCTATTCCCTCTTCACCAGTACTTACAAGATTTCTGACTGTTTGCTGACTTTGAATTATGAGCATATATGATGAAATATTTAAAATATATTAAAAAAATTAAGTCTTTCAGCCTCAGATGGCATGCCTAAGGAATGGAATTTGTTAGCCAATTAATTTTAAATTTACTACAGCAGAATTTCAATTACAGCTTCTCATTCCATCTCCCCAAAGCCACGTGAAGCACTCACTGCTTGGCCCAAGCACATTCCCCTGCCAAGTGGAGCATTATGGACACCCCTTATTCCCAATGCCACTCAGAGCAGGTAGAGCACCAGGCTTTTTGCAGGACACAGAAGGAGATCCACCAGCTCACATCCTGCCCAGTACAACCAGTGATGGCACATGGAACTGCCAAAGTATCAGCAGTGCAAACCACGTTGGAAAAGCAGTGGAGACATCTCAGTGCAGCACAAAGAAAGGCAAACAGACCCAGCACCATCACTGCTCCTCTTCCAGCTACTGGAAATGTGATTAACAATTTAAATTTAAAACAAATTAAATAAAAAGAGGCCTGCTTGTTAGGCAGAAGTAAAATATACTGAATTGAAACAAATCTCGAAGCAGTAAATCAATTTGGATTTAAAATCTGGTGTAGGTTTAAGAACAGGACCAGCGACAGCAAAACGCAATGGCTTTGTCTGTTCATCCCAAGCACCTTCCAGAGATTCCCAAGCTACATCCAAGGGAACTGCTGGCTCCCACCTGAACATCTGTGCTGTTGGTACCTGGTCCCAAACCCCTGCTCTGAGTGCTCCCACAGCAGACAGAGCCTCAGCGTCACCAGGACTGGGACCTGCTGAACACCAGTGCCCTCTGCTGTGCCCCAGCTCCCTGCCTCCATTACAGCCTCTCGCCTGCTCCCACCCCAAAACATTGAAAATCAGAGCACAGGGAGGAGTGAGATTCCCCCCACTAGGAACTAACGGCTAAGTGCAGTGCAGGGGCAGCTTCCCCCAGCCCCAGCCTCGCCTGGTGCTTCCAGCATGGATTGAGGGACTTGCCCCGGTGCCTCCCAGGCAGCAGGAGCAGCAAAGGACAGACACCAACACTTCCAAAGCCTGACAATTATCTCAAGATCATATAGACACGATGGTAAGGTTAAAGGCAGGCAGGGTTGACCGTCCCTCTATGTGGATCCGATGCCACCAGCCGGATCCACTCCAAAGATCAACATCACCCGTTTCAGAAACAGTCCCCAAGGTGCTGAATCCTGCAGAGAGCCATCAGGGATCACATCCCTCAACACCACCGTGCAGTGGCAAAGGATTATTTTTCTCTAGAGCAGCTTGAGAATTCTGTGATCAGGTAAATTGTTTTATCCAGTTTGCATCAAGCCTATATTAACTCTGCTAATAAAGCAGGAAAATAGAGCTCCAGAGCAGGAAACAGGTCAACTTGCCTTATGGATAACTCCTTAAAACCAGAAAATACTGAGAAATTAATAAAAAAAGTGTAAATGGATTTTCAGAGAATATCTACTCTTCAATTTTGCTTTAAATATCTGTCCACACTTACACGACCTCTGCTTCCCAACAGATGAAGAACATTAGGCTGAGTCTGTGGAGGAGTTTTACTACCAGGCTTCTCTCACAAGTTCAAATGATGTCATTGTAGTAGGAATATTGGATAATTTAATGTTTTCCTAATGGAATTCGGCTCTGTGAATTTCAACAAAATTTCAAGTGACAATACCAAAGATGGATTTTATAGATTCCTGCAATCTCATGCAAATGTTCAATTCAGTTGTAAAATAGACCTTTGAAATGCTAGCATGGACTGTCCTGGCCAGTGCCCCAAGCCAAGCTCTCCTGCTGGTGGCAGCTCCCAGGGCTCCACACCCCACTGTAGATGATCCTCCATCACACATACTCTCTCCATCTAAATCTCTGTTTAACCACTCTCACCATGGATTCTATCCAAAGATACCCACTTGGCTATTTCAAGACACCCCTTTAGAGACAGGAAGGTTTATCAGGAATTAAAAACAAGTAAACAGACCCCAGGACCCACAGTTTCCTTGTACACACACGAAGATGCCTGGGAAGAATCCCACCCTATAATCAAATTAAGCGCCCCCCTTGCAGAAGGGAACGGCCACCCACATATCAACAAACCAATTCTGTTGCCATTTAAGCTGCAAAGCCTTCAGAAAGAGCTTTTGAAAGCACAACACATCAGTTCTAATTTTTAAAACTTATCCTTTCAGTCAAGACTAGAAAAAGGCCCATTCCAACTTTTATCTCCACTACAAAGTGCTGTTATCTTGGGCTGTTGTCAGGAGCTCTCTCTCTCTTTCTGCTGACAAGCAGAGACTAGAGAGATAAGATTGGGAACGAATCTCACTTCTCTGAGTAAATAAATAATCAATACTCATCTAAATGTAAATGAGAAAGTATCCCCCTCTGATAACAGGGCTCTTATCAAACAGCCAATTTTCTGCAGACATTTGGCCTCAACCAAATCACCATCATTCAGCCCCAGCCTAATGGCTAAAAATCGTAACTAAATTGAACCGATCACCAGAGATCAACTAAGTTCAGCCATGGCTACTACGGGTTCAAATGTTTGGAATGCAATTTTTCCCCCATTAACTTTCAATAGCAATGAAGAATGCCACGGTCAGGGGTGAATCTGCACAATAAACAATACTAACACGGTAACAGGGAACCAGGCTTTAAATAAACCCCCAACCAAACCCCTCTCCATCTCCAAACTAGTTACTAGGGTGAAATAAGCATTATAGAAAGAATATTTAATGTTTGTGGACTTGTCAAGCCTAAACTAAAAAGACCAGTATCAACAAAAACCCTCAAATGGTTGAAAACTGAGCCTATATTTTACAGCGTTAGTCTCTGCAACAAAACACATCCCTACACCCGTGTATCCCTCTCTTCACCTTCAAGAACTCCCATAATTCTCACCAACGCCCCAGTTCCACCTGTGCTATCTGTCAGCTGTTTCTGCTCCCTTTACAGTCTGTGCATTTGTCCAAAACACTTTTGAATTTCCCATTTCCATGACATTTACTGCCTGAATTTATTATACTGTGTGAGAAAAAGAATTCCTTTTGTTCCAAAGAGCCATTGCCACCCCAATGTTTGGGGTGAGTAGCTCCTGTCTCTGAATTACCAGGATAAAACCTTCCCAATTCACTGTCCCCACCACTTACACTTCACTGACACCTTTTGTATCCAGTTGTACCTTTTCCACACTAGAAAAGCCCTTCTCTCCTCAGCATTTGCTCCTCATTTCATGTGCCTGATCCATTTTCGTGTTCATTCCTTTCTGCATCTTTTCACTGCTCTTATTTGAGACAAAATATAGCAATTAAGACGTGGGTATGTTGGGATTTATGGACCTAATTCCTGATGTTCCATTTGTCTTTCTGCCTGCTCCTACATGGAGCTGAAGTGTTCAGAGAACTACCCATGATGATGCTGGATACTTTTCCTGACTGATGGAAGGTAATTAGAGCCCATCATTGTACACATATAGTTACAGTTGCTTTTCACCATGTATATTATTTTGTACTCATTGACACTGAATTCCCTCTCTCATTTTATTGTCCTGTCACTTAGCACTGTGGATACCTCTGCAGTGCTTCACAGACAGCTTTTATTTGCACTATTCTTACCCCTTTTGTATCAACAGCACATTTTGTCACATCAGCATTCACATCCTTTCCATGCCCCACATTAATGAACAATGCAGGTTCCACTAGTTCCACTGGAGCTCCACCAGTAACCTAGTTACTAATCACTGAGGGCCTTTATTCCTATTCTTTGTTTCCTGTCTTTTAATCAATTATTAATCCATGTGAGGATCCTCCTTCTCATCCTGTGACAGCTTAATTGCTTTATGAGCCTTTGTCAAATCTTTTTTGGAAATCTAAGCATGCCACAGAAAACACACCATCCCATTCAGATGGTCTCTGGCTCCCTCACAGCCTTCTCACAGTGTTGGAGCACAGCCTGCTCTGCCAAAGCCATGCCCGTGTTTGTCCCTGTATATTGCATTTGTTCACGTCATCCATTAATTCTGCTCCTTGCTATGGGTTCGTGTTACAATTTCACAGTTTGCCTGGTGAGAAAGCCCAGGCAAACTGCTCTGTCCTTGAACTCCTTCAACAAATCCCTGCCACTTCCCACACCCAAGAGCAGCTGGTGTGAGCAACACGTTAAGTTCAGTGCAGCATCTCCACACCTGACCCCCAGCACACCTCAGGCACTGCTGCCTGCTCACAGGGGCAGGTAAGAACCATGGAATCACAGAATGGTTCAGGGCAGAAGGGAACCTTAAAGCTCATCCAGTCCCTTCCCCTGCCACGGCAGGGACACCTTCTATTATTCCAGGTTGCTCCAAGCCCCGTCCAACCTGCCCTTGGTATGGGGAAACCACAGCTTCTCTGGGTAAAGGAAATAACAAAGAAAAAGAAAAAATAACAAAGAAAATAAGAAAGAAAATATCAGAAATGTGGACAGTGAGGCAGCCACAGCTGAACAGCCATGGTGATAGATGCTGGACAGGAGGGAATAAGCAAAAGGGAAAGGAGCTGTGCCTGAGCACTGTCCACAGGCAGAAGACAGGAGAGCAGTCAAAAAACCCCTGTTGATAAACACTTAACACTGATGTCTGTGGGACTTTCAAGTCCCTCCTTTCAGAAGGATTTGTGATTTATTGCTTTACTGCTCCATTCCTGGGCTTTGAAAGCGTGATTCCGCTTGAGTTTAAACTATATTTATATTTATTTTTTTGTTATCGCTTTTTTATTATTGCTATAGAAAATATTTGCTGGAAATATGTTGCAGCTATTACAAGGTCATAAAAAAAGAGGAGATTTATGTATTTCTATCATTTCAAATAGTCTGTCAGAAAGTATCAGTCGTGCTAAGTGTAAGACTGCTGGATTCCAGTGTTCCCTCTGCCAGCACATGGGCAGCAGATGGAGGAATTAAAATAGCTCAGTGTGGAGGCTCCTTGGGTGCTTGCTGGGAGGAGGGAAACCAAGGCAGCTCCTTGTCCCCCTGGGGAGGCTCGGGGGAACCCAGGTTCCCCCATGGATGCTGGACACAGCCCCTGGGCCAGGGATCAGGCACTGGACCATAAACAAAAAGGGCTGAGGGAAGAGCAGGATCAATCCACCACAGAGAGCAGAGAAAGTGGGAACAAGGAGAGGGCTCAGGCCCCCTTCTGTGGGATTTTTCTTAGAACATGACAGAAGGGGCAGGATTCCATTGTCTGCTTGGCAATGACAATAAAACAACAGAAAATATGTAAACAGTGCGAGAGGAACTGGCTGCAGAGCAGAATGTTTACATCTCCAATCCTGCTGCTGTGAGGACATCTTAAATCTGTTTATCTGCTAAAAATCCCTAAAGCCCCTCAACACCTCTGAAGTGGTATAAAGATTTTATCATTACAAATTCAAATACTTGTTAATAAATAAAGATATTTAAATAGTGAAAAGAAACTTTTAACATTACACACAAGCATGAGAGGTTTTTTTTTAGTCCAATCTGTTTTTCCTTAACTTGCACTGTTGTGACATTACTGAATTTTACACACAGTTATCTGCCGCTCTCCACAGAAATACAGATGGTTTTTGTAGAAATAAACAGTCATTTATATGAAACAATTGTAAAATAGTTTATGGAAACCAGTGGTGTAATGCATTCAAATAAATGCCAGGCCCAGTTGATGGAGAGCCAAGGTGTTAAATCACACTGCTCAGGAATTCAGCTGTGGGAAACAGATAGTAAATTCAGAGTGACAGAATTTCCAGTGATGGCAAAGGTTTCTGACATCTAGTCCAGTACACAAAAACTACAGCAGTTCAAACCTATTTTATTTAACACTACCTTGACAGCCAGTGAAATTAAAGAATTTAGTCAAAAGCCTCTTAAAAAGAAACAAACACTTCATTTCTGGATTGCTTTTCTGGGGAACAGCAAATGTGCAGCATGGCCAGCAGCAACCCGGGCTGTGCACAGCATCAACAGAAGGGTTTAACTTAATTGCTACCTTTTTGCATTAGCAGTATATAGCTCTAAATAAAGCCGAGACAAAATCATCATGTTTGATCTATAATATAAAGCATCTATAACAGAAATCTAATATACAGATTTTAATTTAAGTTCACAGCTTTGGGAGGCAGCATGGGAGCAGTGGCTGCCCCGGCAGGGCTGTTCCCAGTCCCAGCCCTGTCAGCAGCTGCTGCCGCCTGGAATCGGCCCCAATGGACCGTCCCGGGGCCCAGCACAGATGGGCATCCCTGACAGACCAGCACGAGGTCTCTCCCACTGTGTGGATTAGCAAGTGACAAAGGTGCTGGCTTTGAAGTTCCCTGGCTATAAAGTTACCAGCGGTTGTTCTGCAGTTTTCACAGCACAGCCACGGTGCACTCGAGGGTTCACGAAAACAGAGCAGGGAGGAGCTGGTCCCATGAAGGTACCGGCACAGTCTCTGTTCATCAGAGTGGGTGAAACAAACACAAAAATCTCAGTCATCCAAACGCTGAGCAGCACAGTTTAAAATATCACGTAAATTACAGCATTATTACCAATCCAGAAGAACCAGTAACCACGTGAATTTGATACCGACACCCCCAAAATACACTCTGTTCAATATTTCACTTTCATTTTGGAGGCCGGGCATGAAAGATTCTTCTTTACGCATCCAGGCTGATATCCAAACCCCCATCAGCCCACGGCACAGGGCTAAGTAGCCATTGCTGTTCTGACCAACTATTCACAAACTTTATTCCCGGCGAGCTGTTCCATGTACACCAACATCCCCTTACCCAGGCAAGCCGGTGTCTGCTCAGTGTCAACAGACTGGGGAGAAGGGGTGTGTGGAATAAATCATCCTCACTGCAGAGCAGAGCTGCAGTTTGGAGGCAGAAGGAAATCATTCCCAGCAGTTCCATCAACCCTCTCCACACCGAGGGGCTTGCCCTGCTCACCCATCCTGCTGCGGGAAATACCCTACAAAAACAAGCATTGAGCAGTTTTTCCCCTTCCTGCATCAGCTCCTGGCTGGGAGTGGTGAGCAGCGGAGCCAAGCCCAGCTCTGGGAATGTTGGCACAGGGTGCTGAGCCTGCAGGTGCCAGGCAGCTCCTGAGCCAGCATGGCACCAGTGCAGGGAGGACAGCGCTGGGACAGCGGGGTTGTATGTCCCATCCGTGCCTCGAGAGGGACCTGACCGGGGCTTTGCAGATATCGGTGTTCTTTGTAATGCAAATGCTGCTGATAGAAACAGCTTAATGTGAGAAAACCCAGGACTGCTGAAGTATTTCCAGGTAAAGCCATTCATAACCCGGGCACCAGGCTCTGCAGGGATGCTGTAATGATCCAAAACAAAGCACTCGGAGCCAGAGAAACTCACAACTACCATTAAGCAGAAAAGCATGAGTGTGAACACAAGGAAATACAAATTAATTGGCTCTTCACTGTCACAGATGCTGGGGCTTCCATCCCAGAAAGAGTCAGAGCAAACATATGCATCTCCTACTTGAACATATTTACTTTTAAATTTAAACTCTTCAGTTACCATCATTCCATGACAGTATCAAACTTTAATGACAGTTTACTCTTATTGTAGTTCATCTGTTAAAAGTGCTTTAATCACAGGCCTGTGGCCTTACATATTTTCTTTTATCTTTTTACTTCTCCTTTTTTACATGTATCAATAAATACATACATGTGCAATCATACACATACACACACCTCCCTTTACAGATATTTTTTTTTCCTACTCTCCCACTAACAAGGTAGGGTGAGGAAGCAAAACCCCAGCAAGACCCACAGCTCCTCCAGCAGCTGTTTTGGAACATTTAGGTCATGAAATTTGACGTTAAATGTGGTGCTGACACTGACACATCAGAAACTGAATTTTCAAACACCACTCAGGTCTCTCCTCCCCAGCTGCTACTCAAACAAAGATGAGCCCCAAGCAGAACTCTTAATCTGTGAGTCTCCAGGTTTTGAGGGGTAATCTAAAATCCATGTGAACAAATCTAAATCATGGGAATAATCAACCACCACAAAACATGGGTCTGTAACAGACTGTGCTCCCAGGTACCTGGGGATGAAACAGGCTCTTTTCCTTGGCCTTGGCAGGCTGCACTTCCTCTGATTCTGGTGTAGAGACTAAAATATGATATGGAGACTTCTAAGTCCTATCCCTGTTTCTTGAATCTTTCTCTTTTCTTATTATTCAGCTTCCTGTGTCAGTGGAATAATACACTGAAACAGACCAGGAAGATTATTTTAGACTATTTTTGGTCACTTTGCACGTTTTAAAGAATGCAAAAAGCACTGGTTGACAGCTGCTATGGACTTGAATGTTATTGCAAAGCAGCTGTTTTCATTTATCGAAAAAGTATTAATCTTTCTCCAAACTCACAGAACACTGTGCTAATAACTCTCCCTCTAACCTACGGAAAATACAGGTCACGTCTGTGCAATGTTGGCAGAAGGTTTTGTTTAGAACAATTAAACTTGTAGAGCATTTTGTTCTTAAAAGGACTGAGCTTTTCTGGTCTGGGGATGTTTGCAGTCAGAGGCAGCTATTAAATAATAATCAGTAGCATGTTCACCCTGCAAAGAATTTCTACTTAAAATCAGACAAGATTAATCAGAGGAGACTTCTCTGTTCACTAGAAATTTCAGATGAAGAGAGGCTGACATGGACCAGGAACAGGCAGGATTATCCCAGCATTTCAGCTTTTTATGTTTTTCAGTTTTGTCTCTCATCTCCTTCGAAGAACATTCGGTTTTTATATACTGACATCGATGCTTAATTTGTTTGAAAACAAAGCCTCTGCACACATTCTCTCTGCATTGTTATTTACTTTACATTAGTATTTATAGTCCATTCAGTCAAGCTCTGGAGGAGAAGGCAACTGGCGTCCCAGAGAATGTGTTTGTTGAAGAGCAGCAGGAATGAGACAGCTCACAGGCAGGGAGATAACTTCCAAGTGTACATATAGTTCCTGCACATATTTAATTTGAGAATAACCATGGTATCAAGATACATGAAGTATCAAGGATGAAGTCATCATCTTTCTTATGTTCTTAAAATCGTAACCCATGCAAACATATTTTATAGGGAATATTGAATGCAGGCTTTGGAGCAGATATAAAAAGCATGATAAGATCTCCTTGCCTGCTGCACACTGTGGGCTGCTGTCAGCCCCAGCCTCAGCTGAGCCGTGGGATCGGAGCACAGGCTGTGCATTCCATCTTGGAAAAACTGTGCCTGCCTTGGTCCAACTGAGTGTTCCTAAAACACAGGATTTGAAATGCACAGCTACCACAACCCAAATTTCTTATAGGTTAATGGGGTAACACATGAGTATTGGTGAAAGTAAGACCAGCAGAAACACACACACCGGTCTGATTGAGCAGGAAAATAATTTCCCAGTAAAGCAAATCAAGTTCTAAGGGTAATGGTGTTTTACAGTTCTGCAACATGATCTCTACCACCTACAAAACTTCCTCTGCCAAGCCTGAGGGTGGGATTTTCAAGCAGGTCTAACAGCTACCTGCTCCAGAAGTTAATGTTTAAGGCTGTTACTGATCTCTGGGGAGCAGAATTATACCAAGTACTAAAACACCCAAATCTCACCTTCTAAAACAGCTTTTCAGGACTTGGTTATTAGAGCTGTTCAAAATCCAGACAGCACCGCATCTGACATTTTCACTGATAAATTTAAGGGAACAGGAAGTTCTTATGCTCCCAATCTCCAGCATATGAGTTCTGTTCTGCAGATCTGTCACACTGCAGAGAGATTTTATATTTACACCATCGGCTGTTGAAGTGCTCAAATAAAAACTCTCAAGGAGATATAGGCATGGCAGGATTATACAAAACAATCCTTAAGCTACCTATGGACACTGGGGTTCTCCAAGGACTGTTATCCCAGCACCTGAGCATTGCCAGGCCCATGCCATGCCCAGCCAGTCCCTGTGGCACTGATGGAGCTTCCAGCTCTCTATGGCTGGGTCATCATCCCAGCCTCAGGCTCCTTCTCTCCCATTTGGGCTATTTTCAGAAAATCCTCTCACATGAGCAATGCCCCTGAGCCCCCCTCAAGGTGGTCCCTCCTGGATTAGACCAGCCTAGAAGCTTGTCCCACAACCAGCAGTGTTTTATTTCCAGCACTCCCATAAAATATGCCTGTGCAATACACGCTGCTGAGCATGCAAAAGGTTAAACAAATTGATGATAAAGTATTCGACTTCGTTAGTTTTCATTACCATAAGAAAACATCAATTACATTTTCTATTTTATGAGTGTACACAGGGGAATCCATTACAGTAAGCGAGAGGTTATATGACTCTTTCTGCTGCTTCTTTCCTCAGCAAAAAGAACAGTTTGTTTTTAAAGCCAGTGACACCAGCCCAGAAGAAGGGAAGGCACACCGGCATATCTGCATAGACAGCTCCTATCCTGATTTATCCAGCCTGGCTTCAACTAATTAAACATCTGCCTCAACGATTGTCTCTGCAGATTTATCTTCTCCAGTATGCAGCACTGACTGGTTGTTGCAGACTTTTTCCTAACTTGCAACCATTCCCATGAACTTCTCCCAGTAAGTTATTTGGGCATGTGGCAGGAGATGATCCAGCATTCCTATTAACCCCCCGTGGGTGCAAGTGGTGGGACAGGTCACCAGGTCCACAGCCCTGCTGTAGGACAACCACATCCTCTAGGAAAGGATTCGGGGCCACAGCTCTCTCAGCTACAACACATCCAGTTGTTTCACCACCTGCATTTCCCCTTGACTGACTCAAATACTATTATTTAAAAACAGTCAGAGTTCATATGTCAAAAGCCTTGAGACAGTAAGAAAGGAGAATTGCAAGGAACATGAAATAGTTTGAACAGTTTGCGATAAGTTTATCCAAATAGAGCTAGGTACAGTCAGAACATTGCTTCTGTTTTTTCAGGCCCCTTTCTATGAAGTTGTAGCCAACTTCTGTCTCCTACTGACCTGTATCTTGCTGCAACAAATAACCTTTCCAGGCTGTATAAAGCATTTAGAGAAAACTAGCCTAATGTTTTAGCCCTGGTCATGCTGAACAAACCTTTCCCAACTGTACCACAGGAATTCCTCAAATTTTCCTCACCCAAAGCAGCCAAACCAGGTTTGCATTTTCCTACCAATTTAGGATCAGTCTGAAAAAGGTCTGGTAAGTCAGAGGTGAAAACAGGTCAGAAAGTAACTGCTTCTACCAGTGCTTGAAAACAGCATAAGCTGTAATGTAATAAATTAATTTGTCCTGAAAAGGCTGATCTGGACCCCATTGGAGAAAGGTAGAAAAACTCACGGGCATTTCAGTTTTATTAAACATTTCCAAAAACTTAAACGTGTTCAGTCTATTTTTGGTAATGACTTTTTAAAAAGCAGACCAATCAGTTTTAAAGGAAACATTGCTGAATGAGGAGAAATGCTTCTCCTAAATTACGTCTTTTATTCAGAACTTTGACATCTTAATCCCCTGGTTAATAATGACGAACCACCCCAGCACAGGCCTGTGCTGTACTAATGGTCTGATCTGCAATTCCATTTATCCCTGCATCTCCCAGTAAGAGTAAGAGGCACATCCTCTCCAGTGACAAAGGATCTAGTAGTAAGTGAGGAATGATGACAAAATCTTTTCCTACGCCTGCTCCAGTCTCTCTGTGCCCACTGTGGTGACATCCTGAGTTCTCCCTGCCCTCAGCAGCATTCCCAGGAGCATTCCCAGCCCGTGGCAGATGGGGACTGGCAGGACCTGTCCACATCCAGAGAGTTCCCTCTGTGCACACAGTTACAATTGCTGCTGCTTTAAAGATGACAACAAGACCTTCCTAAGCCCTTGCACCCCCACTAAAGCCTCATAAATCACATGTTTGGGAGAGGGATGCAATTGGGAATAAGGAAAGTTTTTGAAAGGCTAAGATAGTGTTAATACAAATTTGTGATTTACCAGTTTAATACACAAATACCTGATCTGAGAAATTGCTTTAGCCGTGTGCCAGCATTACAGGACAATTACAAGAACGCACTGTGGGCTCTTATCAGCAGTTAAAAAATAAAGACTTCATTTATGAAACCCAGTAATTTGGGAGTTCTAGCAGGAACCTTCCCCAGAGTGAGAACTCTGCTCACAGTGATCCCAATGCATGGAGCTGACAGCTGCAGGAATTCTGGCTGTGCTTGGACAGAAGTGTAACTGAAACCTGTGAATACCAAGTATTCCAAGAAATCCAATTACATGTTCCCATGTAAACATGCCTGTGAGTAACCAAAAGGTTTGCAGTCATGACATCTGCTATGGTTAAATCAAAAGCAGAGGTGCTGGTGATCTCTCAAAGAGATGAGATATCACATGGATAATTAATAAAAAGTAAATTTAAATGACTTCTTATACAGCTATCCCCCACACCAAATGACACATAGACACGTATATATCCTGTTCTTGCAAAGGGTTCTGAGCACGAGGGCCAAGGCAGCAAAAGCGAATGTATTAGCTGAAGGAACAAATGCCAGGTCCATTCCTTTTCTAAACTACTGAGCAAAAGTAACAAAGTCAAAGCAGAATCAAATTTCAAATGGACAAAGAATAAAACATCTGTTACACGAAGCGGGGAAGCAGTTTAAAGACTGAGCTAAGTGAATCCTTTAGCAACCTCCCTTCAGGGAAGGGAAATCTGACCCCAGGAAATAAATAGAAGTCACCCAAAAAGTGAACAAAAGAGGTGTTTGAAAAAACCCCAACACCATTCATCGCCGCTAACGACTTGTTCATTATGAGTGATGATGGATAAAGACTTCTCACGCTGAGATGAAATCAAGATTTATATGCATTGTTTCCTCTCCCAACTTGTGGGAAGATCATCATCATTTAATTCTATCTCTGCGGCCAGTGATGGGCATCCAGAGAGCTGGTTATCACACGGCGCAGTCAGCTGGCAAGGGCCGGGACGTGCCGTTGGCACATCTGGACGGAGGCGCCGCAGCCGAGGGTGAGCGATGGTTCCTGGCCACCCTCCAAGTTGCTGCAGACTGGCGGGGCTCCTCTCCACCCCCCAGCACTGCTCCTCTCCACCCCCTCCCACCTTTTTTTTTTACGAGAATCAGATTTTCATTGCTCCATTCAATTGCTCTTCTCTGCCATTTTTTACAGCTCTTATCGTTCCCTTGGAATATGGCCTTGAGACAGCTCATCCGTGTCCTTCACTGTGTTATCTCTTCTAACTTTTATTAAAACTTCAGCTCTCATCTGAAGATAGCTAATTAAATCCATGACAGATTATACACGCATTTAAAAGCTGCACTGAACTACTTTTTCTAAAGAGAACAGGGTTTATTTTCTTTTCCCATAGTTAAAACTGAGGGTGTATAAGGAGGTTTCATTCATTTAGAAAGACAAGATCCTTATCTTTCCCACTATATAGATGGGTTTATATTAAAGTTCCTTTGTTGTGTGACAAGACTCAGTGCAATTTCTCTCAGTAATTATTTCTTGTTGCTGGAAAGATCCCTCAGCCTTATATTTTTGAAATATATACACTAACATATATGTGAATGCACATCTACCCCCCAGAAAAACATTGCTTTAGAATAGAAATGCAAGTACTGTACATTTTCTTTTTTTAAGTGTTCATATGCCTTAACTATAACAGCACTATTTTGACAATATTGAAGAAAGCAAATTTTTCTTTTTTACTACCAAGTAACCATGAATCCTTGAAATTATTTAAAATCATACTAAGTATAATTTTCTTATGTAAATTAAAAGTATATATACAAACTCTATCATGGGCTGGACTTGCTGCACTTCTACCCATCATCCCAAATTACCATGAACTGGTCTTGAATGCAAATGGCTTTGTTATCATAAATAAATATTTGCAGGAATGGATATACTGCTCTGCAGCAAACATTATGCAGCTCCTGCACTGTCAGCTTTGTGCCAGCATGGAGAACACAGACCTGTGCACAGAACTGCTGTGAGTGGGGCTGGGACACAACCCCCCCAAAACCTGAGCAACGTTCACAATAGTTAAAAAAGAGATATAAAATATACTCATGAAGAAAACACCTTGCCCTCTAGAAAATATGATAAATAACCCACCTGAGCCTCTCTGTGATCCCTTCCTTCTCTTTAAGGCCTTTTGTAAGATATCCTTCATGGTGACCTTCATACTGTCCACCTGAATAAGTGAGAATCCATGAGCAGCATTTCTGCAAGACAGATGCACATGCAGTTTTACAAAACAATCATCACCGGCAGCTCCCCGCAGTCCTCGTTAGCTTCAAGCAAAGCACTCGTTAAGCGCACAGTTAACGAAGTTGGGCTGTAAAGGAAAGTTTAAAGGAGCAACCAGGCAGACGGCCTTAGCAAGGCAGAGACAAAACCAGCCAAACTGGATTGAGATTCAAGACAAGGGGTGTACGGATTTTCCTAATTTATTGTTATGTTTGATCCCTTTGTGTTCAGTATTAGAAGACAAAAATGAGCCAGTGTACCTGAGGGGCTCCTCAGCTCCTCAGCACATGTCTGTGGGGTGTTTTACAGCACACAACAGGGAGGCAGTTTGCAGCGGCATTTTCATCCACGTCCCACATGTAACAAACTGTTAGGGAGAAGTGGCAGAACACCCCTCAGCAAGGTGACAACAGCTTTGCAGCACTATCAAGGTGTTATTTCATTGCATTATTTCAAACCTAATGGAGCTTCTTTGGACATGTTTTTGTGAACACAATGGCACAAAAGCTACCAGAAAGATCCAAGGCAGTGGGTCCTTGTCCTGGCCTTCACCACAGGAGAGGCCACACAGCGGGAAGGACTGCAAAAAGCATGGGGACAGCTGCGGGGGGTACTGCTGCACCGAGAGGTGCACCTCTGGGAAAGCACAGAAGATGATGATATAATGGAAGAGACAGTGAATGAGCACATCAGTAAATTTTGCCCCTTAGCCCTCGCAGTCAGTCTCGGCTCGTGTCAGTAGATGTCACTGCAGACAGTTCCAGGGAAATCCAAGAGCTGAAGGCTCCCACCGGAGAGATTGCTTTGCATGGAAAAAACTGGTTTGCAAAGCTATTTGGGCAGGAGGAGGAGCTTTGTATCTGGCAACCAGGAATTTTAATCAGGGAGTACAGCTCTATATGAATATCACAGCTGGAATATTTTTAAAAGCAACTGGCAGGCGAAAGCAATCCAGGCAACACAAGTACATCCTGAAAAATAAGCCCATATTACATGTCACTTTGAAACACAAATGCTGGGACTAGAGGTTGGAGCTCAGGTCACATCAGACGTGGCATCCCCAGTCCACGCCATGACACAGCCAGGATGGACAAACGACACCTTTGAGCCCCCACCACTCACTGCTGTGCTCAGGACACTGATTGTGGCATGATGTGGGGGCCAGGAACCCCCTGCCTGGGCACTTGCTGGGCACAGCTCGGTGTCCTGCAGGCCACTTGTGCTCTTGGGGCCAGCAGGCAAACCTGGGTTCCAGAGATGTCCCCCCCTCATTGGTGTAAGACAGCCAATTGGGAGAGCGTTGGTCTCATCTGAATTTCATTTTCAATTCCCTTTGTTCCTGGCAAAATGAAACTGCCTAAAAGCCCCAAATTTATGTTCTCCAGAACATTTATTATTTATAACTCTATCTTACTCATCTTCAAACCAAATACTCCCAATCTTTCATGTATCTGCTTTTCCCTCTGTTTCTGCTGTGTGTTCAGTACAGCAGGAGCAAAGCTGAGGGAGGGAGTGCCACCACATCTGCAGGTGACACTGCTGTCCTGGGTACAGCCCCAGGGCTCAGAGGCTCTGGCTAATGCCTGCAGTGAGCAGAAATCTTCCCGAGCACTTCACTGAGGAGCAAATTTCCCCTGCAGCTGCCCTTGCAGCAGTGCCCTGGCCAATCCCTCGCTTCCCAAACGCCTCACAACTTCAGTCCCTACTGACCTGCTGATCAAGATTCAGTGGATTCTTTAAAGTGAAAAACCTATTCTACAATTATAATTACGAAAAGGAAACTATCTTTGTGCTTTTATTTAAATAAGGCAAGGTTTATCACTGAAGCGTTACATGAAAAGCCCTGCATGCTGGACCAGGCCATCACAACACCTGGTGCCTCCAGGTAATTCATACAATGCTTTGAAATACCTACAGGAAGTTTCCAGAAAACTCCAATCAAAGTACAGGGAAATAAATTCAAATATTCCAGGGAAAAAAGAAATTGCAAAGGCAACAGAAGTCTTCTAGAACCTGCTATTGACCACAACCAGAGTCACAATTCTTCCCTTAGTACAAAATGCTTTCCAACATTTTTCACCCCAAACAGAGCAGGGCCTACAGCCCTGCTGCAGAGCAGCCCCGCTTCCACTGGGCACAGGGTGGCCAGAGGCAGATGGCCCCAGCTCAGGGCCATTCACACCCCCACGGATCAGGAATGTCCAAAAATGGAAGATTCTCTTTGAGTTCCTGACACTTCAGCTGCTAAAGAGCACAGGCTGCTGTGATCCCGCTCGTGTTCCGGGCCATCCCGGCTCGGCCGATTCTTTCCATTGAGCAGCTGGCCTGAGAACTGTCAGACTGATTTCCCTGACACTCCATTACTAACCCCTGCCTGAGCCATGGCCATTCTTTGCCTCAGAAGCTGGATCTCATCCCAGAACAATCTTTAAAAGTTTATTTTACTGATCAAAGCAAAATAAGAAACCTTCTGTGTTTTACTATATTTAGTGTGTGAACCGTAAGTGAGTCCTTGGCAGGAGCAGTGAATCGCAGAGCACACCCCACTTCTGTAAACTCTTGGCTATTTGCTCTGGAGCAGAGCCAGAAGGGCCGAAACCCCATCTTGATTCAGCTGCTCCCTTCCCCTGCCCTGGCTTGCTTAGCACTGCTTTCCCTCTCACAATGCACCACAGAACCTCAATATGACACTTCAGCACTCGGCAACCCCACACATCTGAGCCGGGGGGTGGATTTAAGCCCAGACCAAAGAGCTCCTGCCGTCATTCTGGGGCCATGCCAGCATGTCAGAGCACATTTCCTGTGCCCAGAAGAGAAGCCCCGTAGAATCACAGATTAGCTGGGGTTGGAAGGGAGCTCTGGAGATCACCCAGTCCAATCCCCTACCAAGGCAGGGTGACCTGAAGCAGGGGACACACGAATGTGTCCAGGTGGCTTTGGGATGTCTCCAGAGTGGGAGACTCTACACCCTCCCTGGGCAGCTGTTCCAGGGCTCTGCCCCTCCATGGAAAGAAGTTCTTCCTCATGTTTAGGTGGAACTTGTTTTGGTTAATTTAAGGCCATTGCTCTTTGTTCTGTCACTAGACATGCTGCCAGAGTATCCTGGAGCTGCGCTGGGCACAGGATCATCTGGAACATCACTAATCCACCATGCCCCTGCATTGTGTGACCAGAGCACAGGAGGCTGTGTTGGAGAAATATGCACCCACCTCACCTCAGCACTCCCCAGCTTGCTCTGCACTGGCCATGGACATGGACTGTCCCCACTCAGCCCAATCCCAGCACATCCTTAATTGTGATTAAAAACGACATTTTACTTTACTTCGCTAAGGTGTGATACCTTTAAGTCAACACACTGAAAATGGGACAGACAAGCAGATGCTGGTCAATCAATTAAAACTGCTGCTGGCAAATTGGAAGCCAAAGAAATTCCTTAGCTTGTATTTTCTGTCATTTTGCAAAAACATACCTGGGTGACAAGGTTAAATCAAGCAAAGGAAATCCCTGGCACTTATCATCCACAGGCATTACTGATAAATTGTGCAGTGGAGGAATAAAGGATTACCTTCTGTATTTTTTCATTACACTTTTCTTTTGTTACAGAATACATAAATCCATTGTGGCACAATGTAATATGTATCATCGTGCTACACCTGTGGACGTTTCATAACGGCTGCCATGTCTGTGCAGTCAGGAATGATAAGTGAACCACCCGTGAATGTTAATGATAGTGATCATTCTGCGGTAACTTGGCTTTCCATCTTCTTTTACAGCCTCCGCGCCGGAGCCAGGGTGGCAAGGTTCAGGAGAGGGAAAAGGAAACAACAGCAGAGGCAGAAGCTCTGGCGGCTCATGCCAGCCACTGCCGAGGGACAGTCTGAGGTGCCATGGGAAGAGGCAGGGTACCCCCTTTAGCCACAAAATAAAACAACCTACGCTGGAAGGACAAAAGGTTTCTGTTCTGAATGAAAAGAGAACTTTCCAAAAAGCTCCTTTCCAATCTGGAGCAATTTTTAAAATTTTTAGTATTTTTTTTTAACACAGAAGTGGAATTTATTTTCCAGAAGTGGAATTTATAGCACTTAGAGCTCACTGCATAACCAGCTGGCATGGCTGGAAGTGCCTGGGTGTGACTAATAGCAATTTCCACTTGATCAGCACGAAGTCAGAGTTAAGACTCAAAATCCCAGCTGATGAAATGGACTTACCCTAAGCTGGGTACTTTTAAGGATGAAGTGCACAGTGATAGGAACCAGACTAACTAACACCAGCCACAATTTTTATTCTGAGCCTAAATGACCTGCTTTTGTGCATCTCAGGTTGGCCTTGGATAGCTCTGTGCACTACTGAGTTTAACTCAGTATAACTGTACTTAGACCTTTACCAAGTCTTCTGGTGCCCTTCTCGGGGTCATACCCCTCTGTCTCCACTCTCCTGGGAGTCACCTTGCTAAACTTTTGCACGACATTAACTGCCTTAAGTTTTATATGAATATTCTAAACGTTCTTTGCAGATTACCCTCCCCCATGTACAAACCAGGAACAGGCCTTTTGGGGAGTACTGCTGGAGTCCAAGGAAAAACACATTTCAGGGCTTTGAACTGAATTTGCAAATGCACGAAGCAAGTCTGGTATTTTTAAAAGGTTTCAAACCTTAAACTATTGGGTATGGCAGAGGTGCTGCTTTGAAAATTTGTATATAATAGTCAAAGCAATTTAAGCATAATATCAAAGCAGAAAAAAAGTGCTACAGAGAAGAGAAACTGGATGCCAAATTTCCTCTGCGTGCCAACTGGCAGCTGAGCTACAGCTCCTCGAAACACCATTAAATCGAGTGTGTCAAGTGCCAATAATAAAATTTCCAAGGGAAAAAGCCCTAATGATGGTACAGATTTATTTTAAGCCTTTCAGATATGATCTCACCACCTCAAGAAGTCCGTATTTCCATGGAAGGGGTGCTTTGCTTGCCTCTTCCTGACAAACGCCCTCGATAGGAGAGTGGGGCTGTGTGTGAGCGCCACGTCTGACATTCGACAAAGCTCTGCTTTCCACAACAGCCACTTTCCAAAAACATAACTCGCTAGACTAATGGGCAGTGAGAAGCCAGAATGACTGCCCTCCGTCTTCTCCTTGTGTAACTTTGCCAGAGTCCTTGGAACTTGCCAAATTCGGTCATGCCTGCTTAGCTTGCTCGACTGATTGTGCCAGAAAAGAAAATAAGACACAGATGTATTTGAGCTCTTTGAGATGCCAGTAAGAGCGACAGCTAATGGCTTCATTTCGACCCTCCCCTACCAGCTGGGCACAGGTGGGGGGATAATGAGGTCCCTCTTCCTAATCAAACTCAATTATTTACTACTCTGTACAGCCACATAGACATTCACATCCAGCTTGGAATATAAACTGCACTGTGGGCAACTTCCAGCCACCACCTCTGGGTATTTATAACTAACTCAAGTGGCTCAGAGTTTGCCTTGGCAGGAGTTGAAGTGCATAAAGTTCTGCAAACTGTTTCTGCTCAAACATGTCCTGCTGAAGCTGGGTCCCTGGCGGGGTTCCACCGCTGTCAGCTCGGCAACTGCACAACATCTGCACGAACATCCAACACGCAGGATGGGGAGATTGGAGATGAAACGCGGCTTCAGCATGGAGCTTCTCACAAGCATCAACATTTTTCAACAGTGACTCAATATTAATAAACATTACAAGTCACAAGGCTGACATGGCAGCAGCTGAAATACTTCAGCACGAGGAGACAAAAAAGAGATGCAAAATATAAAACCACAATTACATGCACTGGTAGGGTGACAGGGGAGGAAGAAGACATAGAATTTACAACAAATCCGTACAAAAATAAGACAGCACGCACATTTAAACTCACAGAGCTAACAAGCTTTTGATCAAGTGATGATCAAGTAATTCTTTATTCAAGAGGACACATTAAAAATTCTAATTTAAACCCAACTATTTATACAGTAATCACAAGCCATTTAAAATTAAAATGTGGACACTGGAACCACCAAACTGACCCTTTCAGAAGAGCACTGCTTCTGATGCCGTTGTCCTATTTCTCCTCAGTAGCACTTTCCAAGCTGGAAGGAAGCTCCTAATATCAGCACTGTGCCTGGGGAGGCTGCTGTGCTTCCTCCCTGCATCCCCTTCCTCACCACTGCCTTAGTGCAACACAGCCCTGTATCTCAGCCTTGAATAACTTACTTGTGAATGCTGGGGCCAGAATATTTTATTTCCCAGTGCCATAATGCAGTGGAACAAAGTGAATGTGGCCTTTGGGAATACATGTGGGATTTCCAACAATGGCTTTCTGTAGGATGCTTTGGAACATCGCTAAGAAACACAGCATGCAATAAAGAATATAAAAACTAATTAAATAAGCCAGATTTTTTTTTTTAAATGTCTGATTATTCAAAACTGGAAGCAGCTGTAGTGTTAAGAAATGTAAGTGATGTCCAATAACCAGGAAAACCCTATTAGCATTTTCATTTCAAGAGCTCCAAATGTGAAATATTTTTCCCAAGTAAGAAGTGGCTTATGCTCCTGGCATTTTGTTCTAGTAATTAAGGTCTTCTGATGGTTTAAGAGATTTTTCATCCCCAAGTAAAGAAAAATAAAAGTGATCAAGCACGGTATATAACCCTACTTCACTCATACTAAATTCTTCTTGAGCTACAAGTCAGACAGCTCAAGTCTCAGGGGTGGATGGGGTCTCCCTCATCAAAATTCTTCTGGACTTTGGAGGGGAATCTTCAGTCCTGTTCCCACTGGTGTGGTTGGTTACTGCCCATTTCTCTTCTCAGCCACTACATTGTTATTAAGCCACACTGCACCTATTTGTCTATAAAATCACTTGCTTCTCTGCAGAGCATCACCAATACATGTGGCCCCTGAATTTAGATAAACTCAGCTGAAGGGAAGAAGAGAAGGAAGAAGGCAGGAGATGGCCTGGCCCCAGAGCTGTCCCCAGGTCAGGCCTGTACTCACATGCGCACAAAGAGTGACTGCTTGGCCGCCAGCCCAGGGGACGAGTACTTTTCCACCAGTGCTAGAGTGCTGAAGCCAAACTTGTGAATGGGCTCATTGGAATCCAAGGGTGGAAAATCTGTGTCGACCTCCCCGTCATCCTCAGCAATGTGCAGGCAATAGGCATTGACATTGTCGCTGGAACACAAAGAGTACCTTTAGTCAGTACAGTCACGGGCACCGAGCGCTGCAGGCAGAGCCACCTGCACAGGAGGAATAGTGGCTCTGAGAGCCACTGATGACACCTGTACAAATGTGTCCCCAAAGGTCCCAATGCATCTTGCTGCCATAACCATGTGGTGATAGAAATACCCCAAACCTCAGCGCAAAGCAGTCAGTCTTCATCCTTAACTGCACTACAAGCAAAACCTGACAGTGATTAAAATACACTAAAATCTATAAAAGTTTCATGATTTCATAAAGATGGAAGTAATATTTCTCCATTTGTGAAAGTTTATTTATTTATATGATGACTACACTTCAGAACTAAAGGCAAACAAGCAGTGTCTGTGATTTTTCACAGGTCAAACAACTGTGAAAATTTACTCTCTGTAGGCTGGAAAAGCAGAGAGTGCTCTCAGGCAGGTAAGCAGGATAATGAACTATGGGAAAAGTAAAAAATCTGTTTAGTAGAGTAGAAATGATTAGCAGAAAACTTGCCATTTCTAAATATCTAAGAAGTTCAGTCACTAAAAGCAGTTACAAAATAATAAATACCAACAAGCAGAACTAACACAGAAAGTTGTAACAGACACATGAAAGAAACAAAAAGCTGAGCCTCTTCCTTTCCACAGATGAAAACCCAAAGAGAAATAACTATTTATAGCTACCAAACAGATATTAATCATAATTTCATTACACTGAAATCTATTTCAACTGTTACTTCAGTTTAAATTATTGACCTGAAAATAAGTATTCTTTCTGACTGTAAACCTGCCAGCACTCAGGCCTTCCCCCAGCCAGGCAGTAAAGCTGGAGGTGCACATGGCAGTGTGTTTCTAAACTCTGCAGTTTAAATTTGGAGTTTTAATTGCATGATTGATGCTTAAATTAATTAATTGTAAAGTGTATGCTAATTGTTTAATTGGTCGCTTGATCTATATAGATCATTTTTTGAATTAAATGAGTTGATTTACAAAGTTTATTGATTGGATGTGACAATGAATTATTTCACTGACTACCTGATTTGCAATTTTCTCAATTAATTCACAAACCTTTGGTTGCAACTGTGCTTTATTGAGAGTGCTTAGTCCTGGTGATCTATAGGCATCTTGTCATGACTAAGATACTTACTATAGAAAACAGGAAATAATGATACATTGCTGTTAATGTAAGCTGTGAATTTGCTAACAAAAAGGTAATTCAGCAAAATTCATCACTCTGAATTTTGAAAATTCTGCAATACTAGTAAAGAAACTTTCTGGCCTTGAACCCTTCCAGGGATGGGGCAGCCGCAGCTTCTCTGGGCAACCTGTGCCAGGGCCTTCCCACCCTCACAGGGAAGAATTCCTTCCCAATATCCCATCTACCCCTGCCCTCTGGCAGTGGGAAGTCATTCCCTATGTTCTGTCCCTCCATTCCTTGTCCCAAATCCCTCTCTAGCTCTCCTGGAGGCCTTTTAGGCATTGGAAGGGGCTCTAACACCCTCAGCTCTCCCAGCCTGTCCCCATAGCAGAGATGCTCCACCCCTCAGAGCATCTTTGTGGCCTCCTCCGGACTTGCTCCAGCAACTCCATGTCCTTCCCATGCTGGGGGAATACAGACACCAAGCACTGCATGCTCATTTGTCCCATTCAACATAACTCAAAGTCCCCTCATGCTGTGACATTTCCAGTCTGATCAGTCATCCGGTGCACACCTTCCCACAGCTGTGCTCTTGCCTTGCCCTGCTGGTTCTCCAACCTATTCCTTTGACAGCCTGGTGTGCACTCACAGCTCTGGGTGAATAAAGCAAGCATTTTCATTTGGAACCTGGTGTATTTGCATAACTCTAATTAAAGCTGGAGGAACACACAGACACGTAGCGGCAGAACACACCCAGTGCAGTCTCAGGTGACCCGAGTGTCACCAGCTTATCTCCCACCAAATACAGGGAACATACACAATGTGGGTTAAATCCCATAGAATAAAGGGCTTACAAATGTCTTCAATCATGGGCTGGGTTCTTGAACGCTAACACAGAATTAGTCACAGTATGTTAAAAGAAGTGAGTAAAACACTTCTGCACTTTGAACCTTCACCAGGCTGAGACCGAAATTGGGAGCTTACAAGCTGAGTACAACTGAGAGATGTAACAGCATTCCTCACTTCTAAAAATAGCAACTGTATTTGAATTGTGCATCTCACTAATAATTTCTTCCTAGAAAGGGATTTGGTTTATTTTTTGCAGGTGGAATCATTCCAGCACATCTGTCAGGATCTGGCAAGAAAATGGTCTGCTGGGTTACAACCCAAGTTCATGTGTAAGAGGCCAGGGACAGGGCTGCTAACAATGTTAGTGGTTCCTCATACCAAGAGACTGAATAGAGACAAATACAATACAATTATAATAAAAAAAGGCAGCCGAATTGAATACATAATGTTCTCAAAGCTGTCAACTAGTACTCACTCACTTCAGACTCTTACACCTATCTTTTAGGAAAAGGAATTAGGCAGTAATATATTCTTTTCCTAAAGACAGAAGGGGTTGTTTCTCCTAATTATAAAGTCTAAAACCTCCTCATTATTCTCACAGTGTCACTAGTAGGTACAGTTGTCACTCTGCATGCTTTGTATACCACATCTGAGGCATTGTCTACATATATTTTAGTGCAGTGCCACAATGATCCCCATTCTGCCTTTTTACACTCTCACCTGACTGAATCAGGAACAAATAGCCAATGTAGAATAGGTACCCTACATGACCTCCTTCCTCACTTGGAAATATGAGAATTAGTTTACAGTTAAATCAATCATTGTTTCAGGACTGGAAGTCAGCAATGCTAAAAAAGATGATGGAGACGTAAGAAATAATTAAGAACCTACAACAAAACACCCTTCTTGGAATCTCGAGGCTTTGCCCCTTAATCTGAGCATTTTTCCCCAGATTCTCAATTGCTGCTGTGTCTAACACGTTCTCCTGGGAACTCACGCCTCCATTATTTATTTTATTCTTTCTGCCCCAAGATTTGATTACATTGGACAGCCTCCTTGCTCATGAGCACTTTTTGACACATCATAACATCTTATCCTTCAAGGCAGACAGTGAAATTCATTTCTTCCCACTGCTGCCTTTTGCTGTGGGCAGTGATGGCTCATGGAACACTCCACTCATAGGTGCTGCTCCATCTGAGATATGCTGTGCTCCTGATAAATATGTGTGTGCCCAAAGACTGACATCGATGGTGTCATGCTCATTAAAAAATAACCCAAACATACACAATGGACACTTCTCTGAACTTGTGATATAATGAACAGAAATTAATAACAGCAAACGAAATGACACCATCTGTGAATAATTTTATATTTCTTCTCCAGTACAAAAAAACATGACAAATCAAACCGAAGTGTTTAACCTCAGAAACATCTCATATGTCTGTTGAGAAGAGCTAAGGGAAAACCTATATTCAAAGCAACAATATCCATGGAACTGTTTTCAAGAGAGGCAGCTTTCCTGAGTGCCCTGTATCTATGGAAATCAGCAAATCCGAACATGACAGCTCAAGTGACCTCACTCCCAATCCCCTCACAACTGTGCTACAACAGCAGGTAAGACTGCTGAGCCATCCAGTGGTCCTGGAAAATGTTGAAAGACGGAGCTGCAAAATTCAGGATCAAAAAACCCCCATCCCATTCATTCAATATTCCAGGAACAATAAAAAAGTGAAATTTGGCTCATATAGAAAATGCCCAAACAAAACCATCAACCTCCTTTGCACCAGAGACTTCCCTGCCAGTAACTGTTACTGACAACTCTATAATAAACTACTTTAAGTTCTTACTTTATATTCTATGGCCCAGCAAAATCAGAAGTATTTTACAGAATTGTTTTAAAACTTAAGCTGCTCAGCTGAGCTTCTCTGAAGAGCCTGTTTATGCATCTCATGTCATTTGCCAGGAGAAAGGAACAGCTCTTGCTAAACACCACCAGTGCTCCAGCACAGCAACGGGACTTAGAGGAGTTCTGGATTTTATCAGACATCTTGTGATCTCAGATGTTAAGAACACTACCGAAAAAATAGATGGGATATGCAGTAACAAATGCCTCTGTGACACCAAAAGAGGTAAAGTTTGCATTATTTTTATATAGTTGTGAAATTATTCCAGCAAGCAGCAGTTAATTGAAAGAGAAATGGCTGGAGGTGCATGTGTACTGCTCAGAGAGAAATACTGATAAATGTGAAGGATTAGATTTATATATCCAAACATTGACATGGAAATCCATTTCAATATGCAAAAAGGCTGCAGAGGAGAAGTTTAGAGATGAAGAGGTAGTAAAGAAAGAGCATTACTTCAGCTTGGGTTCCCGTCCCTCACTTGTATATTGCCAGCAGATGAGCCCGATCAGGTCGTGCACCTTGGCATTGGCTATCGTCACCACTGTCATGGGCTGTAGCTTGTCTTGGCTTGTGTGCAGTGGGAGGTAGACATCAATTTTTTTGGTTGCCGTTGTACCAACATGGCCCTGTTGAGAAAACATATTTCATTAGAATGTATAAAAGGAGTATGACAGTTAATGCAAAATCTGGGTAGATGGAATACTCTTCAGTAGGAAAACTAAAATATGCTGCTATGGCTTAAAATTGGAAGAACGTTGAACATATAAATTCCAATTATTTCCCTGCTGTTTATCTGTAAAAAGGACATGAAATTCTTAAACATGATTTCAAAGAGTTCCATAAAGAGCCTGAACTTTGCTGCAGGATCCTATGTTCCAGCAGATTCCAAAAAACCCTCAAACATATGCGAGATGGAGAGGAAGAGGGACCTAACAAATCAGCCCAAGACTTCTGAACTACACTACCCCTGTCTCTACATTTCTGCTCTCTTCTGCAGTTCTACCCCACTACCTGAGGAGCCCCCGGCCCTCCGGAGGGAGCACAGCTGCCACTCACCAAGGCTTGGCCTTGACTTGCCAAGAGAAGAACAAAATCACACACACAACTGAGCCATTGAAGTGTTCTCAACTGTTTGAAGAAAGGAAGAAGAATCAATTCATATTGGGGTTTACTAGAACTTACTGTCTGAAAATAATCCATTTGGTGCCGTGAAGACCGACAATTAAATAAACCATAAAATACACAGCAACACAGAGATCTATTAAGTTTGCAATACAAGAAAAAATGCTTAATCCACTGCAGCTTTAACACAGAAATCTTTTAAACAAACAAAAGATTGCACATCCTGATCCCCTCTTCCAAAGCACCCAAAGTAACTCTGTATCTGCATCTCTCTCCATACTACAAGGGCCTTGAGATGAGAGTTTCTAGAATTAATCATTTGGAATTGTAAGTAACAGCATAAAAGGATTCAATACTATAAATCTGTAATGAGAGCATAAAACAGGGAGTTAAATGCCATGTGCTAATTTCAATATATTGTTAAAAACCATTTGATCCTTCAGTGCGATTATAAATTAGAGAAGTAATAGGAATTTAAAGATTAAAGTTATTCATACTGGTATAGCTAAAAGTATTACTAAAATTCATCCCAACATAATAAATTTGTTATTTAAGAAAGTATTCATTTTATAGTACAGATACCTCCTCTTCCCATGTTTTTAGGGTAAGAAGAAACTGGTTTTGCTCATTAAAAGGAAGGGTTAGGTTTGTAATAGAACATGGGACATTCCTTCACTTTGTTTGGACAAACCTTAACAGCCTTTGGTTGAGTTCATGTGCCTGGGGCCCTCTCAGACACCACCCATAACCTTACGAAATCATGAACATAACAGAGCTACAGCTCGTAAAAAACACAGGGGTGGGCTTCTTCCTCTCCATCTCTCTTGCTTTTCTATTTCCAGGACTTATTTTTAAAGGGTAATAAACCGGTATCAGGTAACAAGTCACCCATCTTTGCCCAGGTGCAGACACCCAGGGGCACGTGAGGCCGAGAGGGTTGGTGACATTGTGGTCCTGACCAGAGACACCCAGAGCTGGGGCTGAGACTGCACTGGCAAGAAAAAGAGTAAACAGCAGCTACCAGGAAATTAATGTGACTCCTTGGCACATTAAGTCAGTTACATATATAAATCCAAGAAGGGCAGAATAGTAAGTAATGCTGGATCCTGATAATGGAAAATCCAAGAAAAATGGACAACCAGATGTGGGAGACGATGCCAAGGTTACAATTGATACACCCAGCGTCAAGCCAGGGAATGGAAAAACAAGCCAGGAACTGGGACTAATAACCAAAGAGACCAGATTATCCATCAGCCACTGCATGTACGGTGTGAACTCATAACCCAAAACCATGAATGCATAAAACCACCCCATTCAGGGACCCTGGTCTCCAGTTATCACAAACCTGACAGTAACACTCCTGGGGCTCTTCTCACAGTATGGCTCTGCCTTGCCCCACACCATGAGTTACTTCGTGTTCACTGGTTTACAACTAAACTTTTTTTTGTTCTTCCCCATCTCTAAATCTCCTCTACCTCCTTCAGCCTATTTTTACTATCTTTCTTGTCCAAACCCCCTCCATTAAAGCTATCCTGTTCTCTTACTCACAAACACTCAATGTGAACACTGAAATGACAGGTGACTTAAACCAGGTATAACTGACACACCTATGAGGATTCCAGCTGCTCTTTGAGCAAGGGGAGCAATCCCAACAACAGCAGGACTTGGAAATGGCTCAAAGCACTGCTCTTATGCTCAAGATCTTAAAAAAAGTCAGAGAAGTATTTTTATTAATTAGATTTATTTTAGTTTTTTCTGTAAAGCCGATCGCCATGAGGCATTAGAGAGGCTGAAACCTGGAGCCAATTAGATTTTTCTAGCAGTAATGAGAACATCCATTGTCACATTGGGTAGGACATATTTGTATAAACCTGTGGGTCAGGGCTGAGACTGATCAGTCCCACATCAAGGGGGTCTAGAGGAAACCTCTATTGTGTTTATTGTAAATTGGTGGTATTTGTTCAGAACCACATTATAAATCCAACCCATCAGGTCCCTGTCTGCGGGACAGAGTGAATCCATACCCTCAGTCCATCCTGCAAAATATTAATTGTGCAGGAAGTCCCTCAGAGCTCAATTACTGATCTGCTCAAAGCCCATGAGGCGAGGGCTGGGATACGATGGGACTGGATACAGGGACACAGTGATTAGTCTCAGTGGCCAGGAGTCAGATCCAGCCACGTTGGATTTCAACAGTGATAACTCCTGGGTTCTGCATGGTGCTGGCCTCTCCTCTCCAGGAAGAATCACTCAGAACCGGACCACAGGCATTACTGGAACCGTAATTACTTTTTGCTCCCAACTAAAAACTGTATTCCAAGTGGAAATGCCGAGGAAACCCAGAAGATGAAGGACAATTACCGATATTCAAAGAGGCAGCATCAAACTTTATTAATAGATCCTGTATAAAATTCAATGGAAAATCTATTCAGGGCCAGGGGCCTTACCATTTGGAGTTTCCTTAATAGCCTCCAATAAATCTGGGAAGCATAAAGGGGCTGTTAAATTAACATTTTCCTGATCTGTCACCTGTGGCACAGTTAATTTGTCAAAAAATTCTTTTAGCTTGTCACTGGACACTGTATATTCTGACAAATGAAGTCTGGAATAAAATTGACAAAATATCTCGTTAATTTTCTAGGAAATCACAAATCTGATTCCATTAAGCTTTTACTGTTAGAAATGTAATATTCCACCAATCCTTTAAGAAAGTGAGGAGTAACTGGATACACTGAAAATGTAGAATAAATCATAGAAAATTTTCCTAGTATTTTTACTGATGGATTCTTTTAAGGCTCTCTGGTGCTCTCGTAGAGTATATCAAATTAAAAAAAAAAAAAAAAAAAATAAAGCTCTATCAGTTCTTTCAACACAAGATGTCTTTCTAACATTTAAAATTATATTTTAATCAAAGTCCATGAGTCCAACTGACAATTTTAATCAAGGTCCATGAGTTCCTCCAGTACCAGATAACGTGTACCTTTAATAGATTATTTTGTGGCCATTGATACTTCGCCTGACACAGGACATTTGGGAGAGCTTGTCCATCCTGGGACAATTCACCCTAAATGTAGTGTAGAAGTACCTGCAAAATGGGGAGCTGATGGGAGAGTCATGTACACTATTCCTTCTCACTCCTGCTTTGCTTCACCGCACACCACGGCACAAAATTAAAACAAAGTCCATAAACATTTCCAAGAGAAAAGTGATTGATTTTCAACACTGACAATTTACTGCCTCTTCCTACACAATGGAGTTCTGTGACTAAATGCTATATCACTTTAAGATTAGATGTTCTAATGATATAATGCAAAGATTTTACTGAATCATTATTTAGTGGGAGTCATAAAAACCTCTTAAAATTAATCTTTCATGCACATCTAGCTTATCCAAAGTTAGCATTTAATTAGATGGCCTTGGCACGAATGATCTTACTACTTTATTTGCTCAATCAGTATATGTCTCTTCAGTAATTATAATTAATTCAAGTCATTGACTCACCTCCCAGCAAACAACACTAAACACTGCACAAAAAGGAAACAAATGCTTTTCCGTTCCCAAATGCAAAATGTCTCCTCACTTTTAAACTCAAATGTTTTTTTGGTTTAGGTGACAGAGTGTTAATACACTCTGTGATCCAGCAATCACCTCCAGAATATAACTTACTCACTTATGTATTTAATCGACACACAGAAAATACTTGAAGGGGAAAAATGGAAATATAATAACCCAGCATTTACAATGTACACAAAAGTTCTATCAGATCATAGCACAGATGTTTATGGCAATACAAGGGACCATATTTTTTGTTTTCTTTCCTCCAACCCACCACACTATTCCCTAACATGGCAAAATGGGAATGGGGTTTATTTCATCAGGTGGTTACACCAGCATTGAGGTTTTTCATGACTTTGGGCACATGATTCCTTTTGTTATTCTTGAGCCACGTATGGAGGACATCCCAGCAGGGCCAGGGCACAGCTAAGTCCATGCAGCACCCGGCGTGCTGCCAACCCTGCAGCTTCTCAATGAAGCCTCAAAGTTGTTCTCTTCTGAGCAGAGGATTCTCCTTTGTATCACCCCAGCTTGTGCTGCAGAGTTAGCAGATCACGATGTAAAATTCCATTAACATCATTAAATACTTAATTTATCTTATTCACACTGTCACTATTCATAAAAATTTAACCCAGTTATTTCCTGTTATCCAAAGCATAACAAAGTATGAATATTTAACTCCAAGGTAAATAACACACTATTATTTTTTATTCTAAATTGTTGACTTCACTTAGCATGCCTGCGCTGTACAGCACCACGCGATTTGTCAATTAAAGGTCCAGATGTTTCACAGGCTGCAGAGGCAGCAGCAGTTCTGAGCAACGTGTCCTCTGCATTGCAATGATCGCTACAACCACAGCTCCAGGCTGCATTAACATGCTCATGTTTTATTCCAGCCCCCTCCTAATGCACCAGTTAATTATACAACACACAGCTGAGAAACATCACCTCCAAGCTGGACAGTTTCCTTCCATGCTTCCACCTGAACATGTCTTTACATGCACCTCAAAACCAGGATTTACATTAACAACCACGTAATCAAGCACCCAAATCGCTGCCTGCTCTTGCTTGGCATTCACTCCCACAATTAATAAAATCATGTAAGTCCTGAGCAAAGAATAAGACACATAATGCTGGTACCAGCATGTTTCAATTATAGTAACACACATTCATTTATACAACTTTCTATGAATTAAAATCTGGTTTACTTGGAGTGCTATTAATATGAATTCTTAATACTGCTTTTTTTCTGACAAATGTTATGTGGATGGAGGGAGAAGCCCCAAGTGCACCCCTGTTACAGCCCAGGCTGTATTTAGCTCCATGCAGGTGTCAGATTTAGGACAAATGGCCCTGTCCATCCCTCCCCTGTCATACTCCCGCGGCATTTTGCCCCACACACGCTCCCTCTCCATGTGCCCGAGGCAAACATGGAGGGTGGGATGTCCCACCAGCTGTGTGGCACCAGCTCACCCTGCTCGCGCAGCCCTGGTCTGCTCAGCTCCCACATTTCTAGTGAAGAATGAAAACACACGTTCAGATTGATCCAAGTGCAATTGCTTTAGCTGCAGCAGAAATACATTCATTACCCCAAACATCCTCGAATTCCTTCTAGTGAGGAGAAGAAAGAGCCTCTTTAGAAGAATTATTTATATTTTACTTACTAATAAACATTACAATTTAATACCAAGGAATAGAGTTATTCTTTGTAATAACAAAATGCAACAAAACCTTACAATTAAAACTACACCATAAACATTATTTGTGTGTTAAGGAACATGCCATGATCTATTTTAACGAACAGATGCTCTAAAAAAGATAAATGTTTTCAGAAATATTCAATCCTGGAACAGATAAGCCTCTAATCCTCTGCTTCTGCTACACAAAGCAGACTGCTCAAGTTCCTCGAGGACATCAGCCAACCTTAGGTGGAACATTTTTAATACATCACCGTGTCACTTTTTAATGTGCCACAATCTATTAACCACATGGCAAACTAACAGGAATTTTTAAAATATGGGTTTTATAGCTTTGTGCCGGTGATTAATTAAATAAATAGCCAGCATTTCACAAATCATCCCTCTAATTAGTCTAACCCAGACACTTTGCATTCCCTGGCACTCCTGCCAGCTGAAGCTCACAGAAGGGCAGCGGCAGCGCCCGAGAGCGCCCGGCACCGCCAGCTCAGGCTGGCACGGCACTGCCGGCCCCCGGCACAGCCACCGGCCGCGCAGGTGCTGCAGTCAGCTGGAATGTGGCTCCAGCTGCTTGGAAAACATGTTCTGTGTAATTATTCTCCCTCATCCTGAAGGAAACAATCAAGACAACAAAGGGAACAGAGCCATTCTGGGATCTGACCTGAAGTAGCAAAGTTGTGTGTTTCAGAAAAGGAACAAATATTAAAGGCAGATGCTAGAAAAAATGTACCCGCTAAATTTTTCTGTCAAAACATTTCAAAGTTGAAGCTACAACTAATTACATGCAGTCCATTCAAAGAAGCCAAGCAAGGCTTATCATTAAAATGACTCAATTATTCTTAAAAGAAAGAGAAAATCATCTGTAAAACCTGCCTGCAATCTCATCAGTTTTACTGAGCCTACCTCGATACATCATTTCCCCCAGAGCTCAAATTAAATTCTTACTAGTTAATATGCTCAAGTTTTACTATAGGTTTTTCTCCAAATTATTATTAACTGGAATTTCCTACCTAGGAAGGGTTTTGCATGGAAATTTGTTCTGCAGTATTGAGTGACACTATCACAACAGCTTTTTGCCCCTCAATATAAAAACCATCAGAGACAGAATGTGATGAAGAGTCAGGCAGCTCATGGAGATGGGGTTTGATTTCCTCCACCAAGTGATTTCTTTCTCAGCATCAGTCCCCAAACTACCCCCTTGAACCCAAGTTTCCTTGCACTCAGGAAGAGATTTGCACCATTGGGCCAGGCTCAAAGAACATGTCCCACCCCGTGGTGCCAGGGCAGGTCCCACAGCACTGGGGTCAAGCCCAGGAGCGATGACACTGACACTTCTTTACTGTGACACCACACCTCCCTCCTGGCAGCCAGGTGGAACTGGCATACCAGTGCATCCATCACAAAGAACCAGTATCAGGAGGGGTCTCCCTTCCACAACCTCAATAGCCAGTGCCACTCGGGGGCACCTCTAAAAGGACTATTAAAGACTTTAACCTTTGGAAGCTTTTGCCCTTAAAATACCCTGAAAATGAAAATGCCCTGATGGGCTATTCAAGCAACTTTGATGCAGGACACTTTCTGACATAAGTGTTTTCAACACTTTTTTTCCCTAGGATTTAGGTCCATTGCAGCCTGAGGTATGATAAATTCATAAATTCAATCTCCACAAAGACCTGAGAAGCTGTTCTTGTTAGTAAATCAAGCAAGCTCTACTAGTATTAAGAAGATAGTGAAAATTTTTTCCCCCTTTGCTTCAGATAGGAAAAGAAAAGAATTTACATGGAAAAAAACCTGACATTTATAACTGTCTTTAGAAATTCTGAGTGGGAAATACTAAATAAAATCTTTAACAAATTTTAAAAAATAATTTAATGAAATATAAATTTATACTGAAATCAACAATAAACAATTACCACTTCATTTACATTTAATGTTTAACTACAAAACAAGGTCTCTTTGATTAGTGATATCATGGATATCATAACAGATCCGTAAGTGAGCCCTTTCTCTGTAATTACTATCAATGCTTTAAAATTATTTTTCAAGTACTAGGGTCAAAGTAAAGGCATAGTGTAACAGACT
>VZRN01003151.1:669553-694553 GCA_013397935.1 Dasyornis broadbenti | reverse complement strand
GGGAAATCTTGCTGGAATCAAATGCTGCAGGAGAAGCACAGCGTGAATAACTCCTGCTGAGACCCATTTGCTGCTCCCATTGAAACCATCTCTGGGGCCAGTCCTCATCCAGTTTTCTCCCAAGTCTACCGCCTTGAAAAAATTTTAATCTTTAAGATGTCTTGGCAGTTCAGTTTTTGAGCTGCCTGTCACCCAATGGCTTATCCCCAGGAGGATCTCAGCAAACACGGGTGGTACAGGACAGGCAGGAAAGAGGTGCAGAAGAGATCAAAAATGTAAGGAAGGAATTGTTTGGCCCTAGAGTAAAGTGGAGTTATGAGGTCAAAACCCTTTCCTATAGGCAGACCAGATTTTCTCAAGATATTTTTATTTTTCTTTCATGACTAGCTGCAAATGGAGTTAGAAGGAAGATTGGCTTTTCTGATCTTACAGAGTTCTCTGGCATTTGCTTGACTTCTGGAGATAATTTAAATGAAAATCGGTCCATATAATTTTTGGGTGGGCCACTGCTAAAAATCCTTTGATGAGGAATGGTGCCTCTCTGTAGTGTCACAAGGTTTCTTGTGGCGAATTTTGATAATGGGTTAAAAACCAACAATTTCTCTTGTAGCAACTGTTTTAAAAATGATGTGGTAGCAAGCATGGGGGAAGGGATAATTCATGAGTGCTAATTGCTTGGCTGTTAATTTTCATAAGTGTTGATAGAAGCAGTTCCTTAAATTAAACTTTGTTTAAAATGTATCAGGGGAAATATTCCACAATGTCGGGCCCGAAGTGAAAATTAATATGAATGCTGTGGCAATTAACACGTACTGGTTAATAGCTTTTAGCAGCATTTTGGGATGATAGTCCTTAAATACATTTTTGCATGCTGCTCTTGTTTCAGTCTTGTTTGACTGTATGTCTGCATAATCACGAACAAATGTCTTCCACAATCCCCAGTATTAAATAGCTTTACTTAAAGAAAGTAGATAAAGAGCTTAAGAAAGAAGCAATACTGCTTTAATGAAAATGGAAAATGTGTAAAATAATTAATCCAGGATTAAGATCTCTGTGTGGAAAAAATCTACTTTTTTATTTCAATGTTTTTGCCCTAAGCTGAGTAAAACGATCCTCATTTGAGTCCAAAAGAAGTTTGCACAGGGGTTGTTTTTAAAGAATTTGCTTATTCTGCCAGTTGCAGTAGTTTGCTTGCCACATGCACTCTACTACCTGAACCTGTGGCTTCTGTTAACAGCTGAAGTTTTACAATTTTACAGAAAACAACAAATCTGTCCCAGGTAATGGTGAGGCAAGTTGTGTGGATTCCTGAGCTGCTTAGAATGCCTCCACTGTAGTTGTATTTCACAATCCACATTCTCCACTATTTTGATAATTAATGAAGTGATCAGGACAGGAAGGAATTAGAGTGCTTTAAAATTTTACTATTTCATAAAATTGCAGAAGTGGTTATGAAAAAGACACTAAATCTGGCAGAAAACACCTGCAAGATGAAAGCATTGCCCACATTGGCTTGGTTGATAATACAGCACATGACACATTCTGATTTGAACTGATAAGCTGTAAACAATACATCCAAAGTGGGGGATTAGGGAAGAGGGACCCTGAGGAGGATTTATTCGATTTCAGGTCAGTTAGGGACCCGAGTCAGTGGTGAAACCAGTCAGGATGAGGAGCACAGACACAGGCACAGTGCTTGACACAGAGAGCACTGAGCTCTCCTGCTTTGCCCATGCAGCAAAAAACGAGTGTTACTGAACAACCTGAAATCTGCATTACCAAACTCAAATATGTATAAACCAAAGGCCTGGTTATAGTCTTAAAGATTTCAGAGCCACTGTGACCCCCTGAGTAAATACATAATTACATAGAGTGTTTTTAAGACATGTTTAATTAGGCTCCTAGCCCCTCCTCACCCCCCGCCTCTCCCCAATTATGTACCATTTCCCCCAGAGA
Organism: Dasyornis broadbenti; assembly: GCA_013397935.1. Lineage (NCBI taxonomy): Eukaryota > Metazoa > Chordata > Aves > Passeriformes > Dasyornithidae > Dasyornis > Dasyornis broadbenti. The sequence goes on along the minus strand of VZRN01003151.1, from coordinate 692,597 downwards.
TACACGGCTCTGTTAATTATGTAAATAAGTCATGCACTATTCCCTGAAAGAATTATATTTCTGTGAAATACTGCTCATCTACTATTAATAAAAATAAATATAAGACATATATTTCATTAAAGATAATTTTTAAAAGCTCGATGATTTTTGGTGTTTTATTACTGACTGAAAATACATGAGAACTGAAGTAAAATAACTCACAACTGGACTATGTTTCTTCTATATCTTCTCAGATAGTCAGCCAAACATTTAAACTAGACAATACATACGGCACTATAGAGAATAAACTTCATAAGCAAACTATTAAACTTTTTATTACACTTACCAGAGTAATAGAAACATTAGTGTTAAAATATTAATACAGTGAGGTTATTTAACATTAGTGTTAAAATTAATACAGTGAGGCTCTAACAAAATGTCCATTCAATTATTTTGGATTGTGAAGAAGGTATTCTGATTTGCAGACCACAACTGAGATAATTTGTATCAGACCCTGCAAATCACAATTGAGTGACACTGAGATCTTTCCTTAACGTATCAAACTGACACACAGAGTGCAACTTTCCTTCCAGTGAACCAAACACCTGCTAAATGTATCTGACTTCAATATGTGAAAATTAAGATTGTTCATTACAGACAACTATAATTTCTATTAATATAGTAAAGATTAACTTGGATTATCAAAGAGGGAAGGAAAAATGCTGAAGTTCCTCAAGTTTCTGAAAACAAGACCTGAACATTATTGAATTACAACAGAATTCTCTTAATAAAGAAGCATTTGATTTTTACTTCCCCTATACATGACATGGGAATACATTTAAATGTTTGCCCAATTGAAATTATGTGGCACAAGAACAGCAAACCCAAAGTTTAGAGAAAAGGCCTCTTGGTGCTTTTGGCATAAAAGTGCTGCCGTCGCTCATTAATGAGGCCAGGAATTTTGAATACCTGAATTAGTACTAATTGCTACATGCTAATAAGTATAAAATCACAACAGAGGAGCTGTTGTACGTGAAATTCATAGTCTAAAGGTTACCATTTCAAAAATATTCCAGGTACTCCTAGAAATGTCAGTGGAATTACGGATCTGACTTTCCACTTCAAGTACACCTAACAGAATATGAAATTCTTCCATCATGATGGTAATGAAGCTCAAACTCCATCCTCCCACAGGAGATTCCACAAACAAATCCAGTAGAAAACAGATCTGTGGAGTATTTACACTTGTTTTGGAACAATATGACAATGATCCATCACACCAGCGTTTATATTTCAGTTTCTACAGTTGATGACAGAGAAAAATATTAGACAATATGGAGCACAGGAAAGACATTCATCCCCCAGTCTGAGCGATATCAGATTCATCTCCTGACCTCCATGACCTACCAGGTTTGCAGCCAGTCTCCTCCCTGTGTTACTCAAATGAGCACTTGTTCAGAAATATATTGATTAGTGCTTCTTTTTGCCTCGGATAGTGACCTACTGATACTTCAGTTTTCCACCCCCAAAACAGACCATAACTTCTCCCACTCTCACAAGAGCACTGAGGATAAAGCCACGAATCATTAAATATTCAGCAAGTGCTGTGATGTGGATAGACAGAATAGGGGTTTTTTTCATGCCAAATAAACAATCATTTATACAAAGGGTCTCAACATCAACTCTAGACAGATGTTCCAGGACTCTGTCACACTAAAGGTGCACCTCACTAACACGCTGCAGAAGGAAACAGCAAGGCAGAGAAGCCTCATTCTCAGTCCAGAATTTTGTACTGGAAACAGGAGAAATGGTTCTACTAAATCTGGAACCATTACATTTGCATATTTCTAGATAACCACTTCCTGAAGGCCACTATAAAGTCTAACTAGATCTTGCACAAGTCAATGCACAGGAACAATGCCTCAGGTCTGTCATTGCCTGGGGATCCTTGGTACGAGACAAAACCACCTGGGTAACTTACCTTGCCGTCAAATTTTGAGTACTCATTGAAGGGGTTGTTGAGCTGCAGTGGACATTGCTCCAGTCGCACAGAGAGGATGGACTGCTTCCCAGAACATGGGGATTTCACTCTGAAATTCTTTTTTTCAAACAGTGAGCTCAGCTCCTCTGCTGCAGAACAGAAAAGAGATTAGAGGCATTGTATGAGAAGATGTACAGTGGCTGCTGCTTAGCACAGAGAGATAACATCATAAGAGGGAGCACAAAATCAAATAAATAAATCAACAAATGCTTCAGCAGTGCAGGATCTACCACCATCTTTCATAACCCAAAGATATGAAACTGTTAAGAAGTTTGAATGATGCTACTGAGGAAAAGGTGAGTTTTTCCTATACAGAGAACAGAACTGATCAGTATAAGATCCACTCGAGACAAGATAAAAATCAAGAGAATGACACATTCCTGGTCTTTCTGTTTGCCTACCTTTTCCTAAACGAACAGGAATCACTATGGAAAAGAACAAAGAACTGCTGACACATCTACACCATGCCATGCAAAAGCAGTTCACACTGAGCCTGTAACAGACGAAAGGTGCCACATCACAGGACAGGACCGTGCTGCCCAGTACTGCACTGTAATGACACCCTGCTGCCAGCAGCAGGCTTGGCACTACACCTCAGCCAAATGAATAATTTCTGCAGATTTTACTTCTCATGGTAAATGGAATATGGCCTCCCCTCATAAAAATGTCAAACCTGAAACCACCATTCCAGATCAACAGTCTGAACAATAAAAACAAAAAGCTTTCTAAAAACAAAGGGGATCCAAGTTCAGGGGTTCTTTATGTGGTCTGCGAAGGCTCATAAAAGCCTTTTTATGAGAAGAAAGTGCACAGCTGAATTTCTGACAACAACTTCAAATTTACAGACATACTTTAAAAAAAACCCTAAAAATAGGGCTTCTTATGTTACAAGGCCACTATGAAATCAGGACAGAGTCTGGGATGTTTCAGCACATCAGTACCAACGGGTCTCATCTGCAGGGAACTGTGACTGAATCTGGACAAGATTTCCCACATCTGCTCCAGGAACCAAAAGCCCCCAACCTCCATCAATCACTGCCTGAGAACCAACCCCAGCTTGCCCAGCCGAGTGCTCCTGCGCTAGGATTCCCTCACAGCCCACAGATTTACATCTTGCTTCTCCAGGGAAATGGAACTGTTCCCAAAGTGGAATGACCTGGCACTTGATCTGTAAGGAGTTGGTTCATTTCCTAGAGTGCAAAATTAAAACTTGTCAAATGATAACTAGTTAAAAGCTCCATTTATTTTTATCAGCAGATTGTCTTAAAACTCAGGCAGTTGGTAGAGGTGCTAAATACTGGCACTGAGAGATTCCCCAATAGGCTTGTGAGAGGCTGTGATTAACCAAAAAATCTTGATTTAATCCCTTTCAATGTGGCCACTTTAACTCCATTAGGTTGCTTTGGTTTTGCAACAAGCTCTTATATGGGTTTGTTGGGTTTTTAAAAAATCTCTACCATTATAGAGAGGATGATGGATCATTATGATGGAGTACTACCTTTAACTGATAATTCTTGGGCATTTGGAAAGGACCTTGGAATCCAAGATAATGGTTTTACTCGCACAAGTGAAAAAGCAAGTTTTTATCTACAGCTACTCTGTACCAGTTGAGTGCAAGACTGGAAGGATTTCCTTGATATATTGTTAATTTGAATTTTATATGCTCTGAAATGAAGGAAAGTAAGATGTAAATGCAATGCATTTCATCTGAAAATACCCAATATTTTATAAAAAGGGGCAATCTTTGCATGTCTACCTGTATTTTGTTTACATTTCAAGAGGATGGTGCCAGACACTGTTTGGCAGTGCCCACAGACAGGACAAGGAGTAATGAAACACCTATAAACTAAACTACAAGAGGTTCCACCTCAGCATGAGGAAAAACTTTCCATGGAGGGTGGCAGAGCTCTGGAACAGCTGCCCAGGGAGGGCGTGGAGTCTGCCTCTGTGGAGACATTCCAACCCCACTTGGACACATTCCCGTGTCCCCTGCTCTGGGTGACCCTGCCTGGGCAAGGGGTTCAACTCCAGAGTGACCCTGCCTGGGCAAGGGGATCTCCAGAGGTCCCTTCCAAGCCCAGGTATTCTGGGATGCTGTGATACAGGACCCTGACTCTTCACTGACACGATTTGATCTCTCCACTGCATGAAGCCAAAAGATCCTGACGGTTTTACTGAAAACCTGACATACAGGAGGGGGATGAGAACTGGGTGTTGTGGTTCGACCCTGGCCAAATGCCAGGTACCCCCTGATTAACACACCCACACCCAGGGCTCGTAAGTTGAGATAAGGAAACCCGGGAGAAGACGCACTCAAACAGGCAAAACAGGACTAACTTAGGTTGCAAAGTGATCTAATTTATTGCTAACAGAGTCAGAGGAGTAAATGAGAAGTAAAATAAACCCTTCAAAGCCAGCGTTTCTCCACTCACCCCCCTCCCTCCCTGCCAGCAGCTGCACAAGGGAATAAGGCATGGGGTAGGGTTAGGTCAGTTCATCACCCAGATCTTCCTCCCCTCCCCGCGGGAGAGGCTCTTTCCTCTGCGTAGCCGTGGGTCTCACTGTCGGCAGCCCGCCCGACACTGCTGCAGTGACGCTGGTCCCCACACAGGCAAACAGTCTCCCCAAAACTGCTACGGCGTGGGGTCCCTCTTCCACAGGGTACAGACCTCTGAGCCAGGCCGTTTCCATCTCGGGAGCAAGGCTTCTTCTCTTTACTGGACTTCTGCTGGACCACTCTCTCTCTCTCTCAGGCACCCACCCACTCCAGTGTGGGGCAGTCAGTTCGGTCTCAGGGTGCAAGTCAAGGCCTGTTTCTCCACTAGGACTCCCTCTGGACGACGACCTCCTCCAGGCATCCACTTGCTCCGGCATGGCATGGACGAGTGGATCTCAGCACTTCCCGTGGGCCCCCATGGGCTGCAGGGGCACCCCTGCTTCACCATGGACCTCACCACGGCCTGCAGAGGCTGCAGAGCTCCGGCGCCTGGAGCTCCCCCTCCCCCTCCTTCTCCACTGACCTTGGTCTCTCCATGTTGTTTTCCCTCACATACTCTCACCTCCTCCTCCTCCTCTGGCTAAGAAAAAGTACGTGCACCCATTGTTTTGATTTCTTCTTAAATATGTTTTTCACAGAGGCGTAACCAACATCTCTAATTGGCCCAGCCTTGGCCAGCAACAAGTCCATCATCTCAGAGCTGGACATGGTGAAGGCTTTGAGAAGCTTCACAGAGGAGCCATCTTTGTGCCTCTCCCACCACTAGAAAAATCTGGGCCAAGCTAAACCGCGACACTGGGGCACAGCACAACAAAATCCCACACCTTCGCTGTGTTCCAGTCACTTACCAACCACCCTGAAATGTCTTTGTATGTGATAACCCCGACCAACTCCAGATGCACGGACACTTTATTTCCAAGTCCACACACTACTACCACCATACCCTTTTAAGTCACCATGGAAGTCATCAGTCTGTCTCATGGCACAGGCCAACACTGTGAGTAAAAAAAGAGTCTTTTTTCTTTTCTCATTACCATATACAAAATTACTGGTCTCTCACTTTCCTTTCCCCTGATTTGGGTACTTTTGTTTCTGTACACAGGAATAAAATATGTGAATCGCAAAAAATACTCAGCTGACAGATGCCCCCAGTGATGCCTCCGCATCCCACTGTAGAAGGGCAGGAACGTTTGTGAGAGTTTCTCGCTACAGTGAGGCACCTCTGTGATGAGTGACGCTGGAGCTGGTGCCATCAGACCCCAACACAGGACACAACAGCCATTCTCCAGCATCCTTTTGGTTTGCACAGTGCCAGCCACAGGATCAGCTTTGTCTAAAGCTCAGGTGAACACAGTCAGAAGGCAGCCAAATCCCCTCTCTGAGAACAGGTCTTTCTGTTGTCTTCACACACAGTTCTCCTAATCCCAAATCCAAGGAGCCAAACACATAAAGCCTCATACACTCATGTGATGAAGAGGAAGGTACATTGAATATCCTTAAGAGCTCCTCTTTCTCCTTCCTGCAGTGTTGTTCATGCAAGTAAGGGAGAAACATGCAGAACTCAGAGGGCTAAACAGAGAAGGAAAATCAGTTGTGCCAATAGACCCTGAGTGCCTGGAGTTTTTATGTAACTTACTTATTTTTTTATTTAAATCTGATCTGCAGCAGACAGGGACTGATCTATTTGCCTGTAACCCCAGCACATTCCTCAGAGGGGACATCTCTGACTGTTGGGGACAGATGATGTGTGTCTGCAGGGCAGCAAGGGAGGGAGTGAGAAGTGACGGAGCCGCCGGGACTGAGGCGCCGGGAGCGGCAAAGGCCATGCAGGAACCCCAGCCTGAGCCCGTTCAGTGCGCGGGAGCAGCCAGCAGGAGAGACAGGAGAGATCTGCATCATCTTTGGGCAAATGCTATAAAATATTGAGCAAAGAGTTGGAGGTTATGGTAGATTAACCTTTAAAACCTACAACTCTGCTTACAGAAGGAGAAAGGCAAAAACATTTCAGAATGCATTAACAGGAGTATCCAACACAGCTGAACACTGAATTAAGGATTAGTGCAACTGTGCTGCTCATGTGAGCAGCTTTGTTCACTCCTCTGAAAAAGATATTATAGTGCTGGAGAACGTTCTGCAAATGACAGCCATGGAGATATGAGGAATTAGGCAAAAAAAAGGAGATTAGAGAGGGACCTCATTAAGATATACACAAATTTTGAAAGAAGTAGGCATGACAGACCATACAAAGGTTTGAATGTGTGTCAAATACAACAGAAACAGAAACTAGCTTGAGCTCTAAAATAGGAAAATTGAAGACAAATTTTTAATTTATTACAATTTAAACTATGTAGAGGCACAAATACTTAATTACATGATTTTTTAAAAAAAATGTAATATTTATTGAGAAATCAGTGATAAGAGTTTAACCAAGGAAAGGCCAGATAAGCTAAGCCAAGCATTTATTATGCCTGCATTTAAGTAGATCATATATATACTCTTTATTTCTTACGGTTTTCACCTTATCTGAAAAAGTAACTACAAAAATACTCTATATAAATAAACTCTACAAAATGCTCCATCGCACCCAGTGCACCAAAGGCCTCTAGAAATGGCTGGAAAGTCACATGGAGATACTGATCCTGCCAATCACCTGCCCCTGGAGCAGAGCCATGTCCCGTCCCTGCACTCCCCTTACTGAGATAACACAGGTAAAGGACACTACGAGGTGACAGAATACTCAAACACCGTATTGATGCCTCAAAGTGCAAAAACCAAAGCAGTCACTCCAGTTACTTCATGCCAAACTGGGTGTTAAACACTTCTTCCATTCCTGTACCTTTATTAACACTGTGGAGTGCCCTGGCCGTGCCTGGTACCCCCCTGGACAGCACAAAGAATTGGCATTTCCTCTATGCTTTGAAAGCTTAGGGGAAAATTACAAACTGCAAATGTCGTAACCATCAAAGGCAGGAATAAAACCAGTAGGAAAATACAAGATCTTTTCTTTTACCTGAGCAAGAAGTATTTCTGTCTTTCCACTGAACGTTTTTGCATTTTATTTGATTTTGTCTCTCTTTCCGCAGACGTTCTAGTCTCTGAGCTTGAAAAGAAATATTACAACTATAAGTTTGTCAATGAAAGTTTACTATAAACAAAGACATAATTAACTACCTTTGTATGAATAAAGATGTTTTATACTGCATATGTAGGGGAAAAAGTCATAAAATTTTAAAGGTGGCACCCCTGAAAAGCAAATACCAACAAAAACATGAAAATGTTCTTGATTTATAATTGAAATTAGAGGATATAAAACATTAATAGAGATCATAAAGATAGTATTAACATGGAAGAGAATAATAAAATGTGAAAACTTCTGTGATTAATATGACATTTCATTATATAAATCATTAATAACGGTCTTAAAGGAATTTTAATGCACAAATGAACTGAAGTGAATATTACATTACAGGAATAAAATTACTGTTATGAATTACTCTACCCGTTTCAAAAATTAAAGATAAATGAACTCAGACTAGACTATTAAAGTTTTAAATATAAAATCCTTTATCTAAAAATCATGAAAATTATAAAATGTCAAAGCGATATAAATTAGCACAGCTTTTTCTTCAGTGGGCTGAAACAGTTTATAGGTAGTAAAATAAATGATTTGTATCTTCACAACATTAGTCAAATCCTAAAATGAATATTATATTTCTTTACATATATTTTGACTCCATCTTCAAAATATGGTGGGAAAAAAAAGCCCCAAATAGTTCTGATACCAAAGAACTTGCAACCCAGGGTACCAGACAACAACTTAAATTACATTTTTTGTTAACAGTAAGAACTTCCTTGGGGAAAAAACCTGATAGAAGCTGCACAAGACAAAGACCCCAAAAAACCACTGATACCATGAAGTGCCCACTCAGAATAAGCAGATTAGACTGGGAAGTAGAACTAACAGTGCTGACCCCCGAAGGAAACAATTTGCTGGATATATTAGCAATTTTGATGTATTGAGATAATTCATTAACTAAAATGGGTTTATAGAAGACATTCTAAAATGCTAAATTACTCTGACAATTTTTAGATACAAGTGGAATTCCTTGAGCCTTTTCAGCAATTAAAAAATGTTAATAAATACTTTCTATCTCCTCTGTTATTATTCTTTTACATTTAGGTCTTTGGACTGAATTGTAGACAAGGAAGTAATTTTTTTTTCCCCCATAGAAACTGTCAACAAGGGAACTAAAAAAATTATTTTAAAAATAGTCCTTTGAGGTTTAACAGCTGTAACAAGCAGTTCAAGGTACAAGCACAAATAGGGACTTTGATAAGTATCTCCCATGTAAGTCAACATGATGTTAGAACCTGAATACCTCTAGGTAGCTTCCTCTTAATGAAATAAGAAAAGTATCCCTCCTTTTAAGTTTAAATATTGGAAAAACACTCTTGTAGTATAGATACTTTATTCTGAAAGAAAAACTCCCCATTTTTACTAGTTACTGCCTAGACTGTAACTCAAAATTACCTTCCAAAACCCTTTCTTCCCAAATAAGCCATCATAAAAGATCTGTTAGATTAACAGGTAAACAAAGGATAAAGGAAAAGCTGTAGACTAGAAACAAGAATAATGCATATTTTCATCCTGCTTGATATTTTCACCCCTCGTCAAAACAAGTGTCCAAGAGCACAGTCACCACCTTCACTGACTTCATCCTGTTCTTCCACCTACAGCTGATCACAAATGACCATTTTACTGTGGGACTGTGCTATAGCAGTGCCAAATCAGATGGAATGATCAGCACCTATTAGAAATGCGAATTATTTAAGGCTCACTCTCACAAGCAGACAGTGAAAGCTTTAGGTGTGAAAAATGTCACTGACCAAATGCAGTTGTGGTTTCATTAACTGTCAGCAACGAGCTGAGCCTTTGTTCCTGGTCCTGGGGGCCCAGTGAGTTTGCTGCTCTCCCACACACAACACCTCGCACTGACCTCTCCACCGGACGTGCCAGAGTAGAGGCAGAAAATCCACTCCCTCTGTGCCCCAGCCATGACTTTAGAATATGCCCCCCCAGCTGGCACCTGAAATGACCTCAATCCATAATTCAAATGGAGATTATTATATCAAGTCCCTTGGTGAAATGATCCTTCTGAATTATTTTCTGGAGCAATTCCATAAACTTTCAAATTTGCCTTGCCTTCCTCATGAGTTCCACTATCCCCTGAACTCCCCTAGCCTTAGGACAGTGCTGGGCAGCCTGGCACACTGGATTCCCCCCACGCCTTCCTGGCAATTTGGGCTATAATCTCAGTTATTTCCAAATCTCACTCTCCAGTACAGGAGATTAGTGCACTGGCTTTTCTGGAACTTTTCACAACTTCCTACTTGTAAAAGATATTTCAGTATCTCCAACACCACACATATTTTCCTGGTGAAGCAGAGCACAGAGGTGCTTTCTGCACTCTAGGTGGTGTTATAATACCTGCAGAAAAGATTAAAAAAAATTATATGGAAACATAGGAAAAAAGAGGTCCGTACTGACCACCGCACATCAACCCTCTTGTCTATATTTTGCCTCACAGAACTCCTGTTCATAATACTCCTCAGGTCTAAGCAGAAGTCTGGACATCCCTCATATGAAACATCACATGGGAGAGCTTTCTGCCAGTCATGACAAAATTAGTGTATTTTGCAAAGGTGTTCACCCTTAAACTTTCTAATTTGGTACGTTACACCCTAGCTCAAGGTTTTTCTCAGAAATAAAACTTTAGGAGACAAAATACAGACAAATCATTCCCTTTGCTGGCTCACATCAAACTTCATTCCTCTCTTTTATAACAAATACATTTGATGCCTCACTAGGCAGATTTTTTCTCAGAAAATAACTATCCTGTTCAAAAGTTAACACCCCTCCAGACAGTAACAATAGAAATATCAAAGACTCTTCACGTACGTTGGATTTAGATTTGATGTCTTCACAATTTAAATTTTTTTTTATGTATAAAACTAACTACCTCAGTGTTCCTCTGTACTGGAATAGGTAAAACAGCAATTAAAGCTCAGTTGACAGCACACTAAAGTAACTGAATGATTATGTATCCTTCTATAAAAGGGCCTCAACATTACAAAAGAAGTTTGGCAGACACCAAGCCAGTCACACTCTGATTTGTCCATACAAGCCAGACTAAGGGAAACTGAATATAAAAGGCCAGTGCTGCTGCAAACATCACATACCTGTATTTGATCGTCTTCTGATTCCAAAGTCCCAGCTTGAGGTAATATCGACTGATTGGGAATATACATAGCCCTGAGTCTCCCCATTGCTTCCCTGTGGTTCTGACCCATTATCCCCGTATGCTGACGAGGGATTAAACTTCTCCAGGTCAACATCGTGATCGATCAGGACCATTTCACACATCCCTGTGTCATCACTGGTCACGTGCGACTGTCGAATGTGAGCAAGGATAATGGTTGGGTTGTCCAGGAAAGCCATTCTGTCCACAAGTCCACCACTTCACTGTACTATCTTCTCTCCATCTTGTTTCATGGGCATACGTACCTAGAAATAATGTACACAACATTTTAAGGAAAAAACCCCTCTTAAACACAAAAAGCTCAAACCTATCATTCCGGAAGGTTACTATTTGGGATGCACAAATCCTGACTGAATTAGGGTAAACTCTGTAATTCTGCTCCAGTTTACTTAAGCTACACTGGTTGCTGAAAGCCATTTAAGGAACAGTGAATTTGGAGGACAGCTTGAAACTTGACCTGAGTCCCAGGATAACAGAACACAGCAGATACCTACAGACAGGTCCCAGTACTCAGCAACACATGGTTGCTGTAAGGCAAAATACTCCACAGTGCTACATGTAGGAGGATGGCAAGAGAATACAGACCAGAAACATCAGCCTATTCCAACTAATCCATTACAAAAGCAACAGGATTTTGGATTTATTTTCACCCATCATAACTGTGTTACTGTTTTGCTTCTGTGTGTACACACCAACTCTTTGACTACCTTATTACAGATCCTCTTCAGGTCTTGTATTTCCAAGAAAAACTTTAAACATGAAGAGATTAGTGTCTCAGAGCAGAATATTGAACATCTGCTGCTGCACGGTGCTTCACTCAGGGCAACTGCTGTAATACAGAAAGCTCTGTGACCAAATACTACATGCCTGAGCTCTAAAGCACTTCAAGAACAGTAATTGCCACTTACCTAAGATATTTCATTCAGAGCACTCAAGTGGCCTTTTGAAACAAAGTAGAGGGCAAAAAGGAAAAGGAAAAGCCCCAAACCACAAAACCCAAACCACAGTCACGCTGTTATCTGATTTTTCTGTAGTGTGGATTTGTAGTTATGCTAATCTAATTCAAGCCTGGGCTGACTCTGAAAGGAGTGACTCCATGCCCTGCCTGGCCCTGCTCCAGGAATTCTGCCACCTCCCAAAGCTGGTGGGGTGAGCTGGATCGAAAAATGACCTACTGAAAATAACCTACAAAGAAAAAAAAAGTTTCTCCTGTTCACACAGTGAATCCATCAGTGAGCAGTGGCAAGAGCACTGGTCCCACTGCACCCAGGCAGGTCAGGGCCATGGGGACACCTCCACCTGAGGGGGCTCAGTCTGAGCTCACACACAGGGCAAGACTAGATGTAAATTCCAGAAGTTCAAAATCCCTGCTGCTTTTCTAATCAGAGAAAAGCACTTTAACCTGACTATAGAGCTCTATGTGTGTGTGTTTGGGATTTTGAACTTGGAAACACCAGCAATCCCCTGTCCTTGCTGCTTGCAAAACGGCTGTTTAAATCACATGAAGCTACATCTCATGAAAATTTGGTGAAGGCAGCTGGCCTCCTCTTGGGATATTTTAACAGAGGGAAAGAAAGGACCAGTCAGGCTTGTTACAGGACAAGTAAATGCATTTTGCCATCTCCTCTGTATGCTCCCAAGTGGAAAGGTATATGGAAAGATGTACTAACACAGGGGTCCACAGAGCAGCTTCTGCATTTAAACAGTTGGGGTTAAAAGTAAAACTTTATTTAGACTCTCATTGAACCATGACAAAAGCAAAATTTTGAAGGTTTATTGTAGATTGCAAACCCTCCATCCCTACCAGTGTCCTCCCTTTCAGCAAATATTGGCATCCACTAATGGCAACACTCAATAAATAGTTATAGCCTTCAGAATTTTAGACTTTTTTTTCTCCTTTGTCCGCAAATATCGTAGGGATTTTTTTCTGAGAGACTGTCTCCTTTTGGCTTTAAAAATACAGACAAATTCAGAATATTACATTAAGCAACAGACCCAGCAGCAAAAAGAAATTCAATAAAGGAATGGTAGAGAAATAAACATGACATGCTGCTAGTTATTAATACACTACTGTTACCACACATTGTAATAAATTATGCTATTTGTGAAATTCGCTCCAGCAGGATCCTTGGAGACCCTCAAAGCCCAACTGGACACAGCCTGGAGTTTTGCTGGCCCTGACTGGAGGTGTGAGTTTGGATGGGATCTCCAGAGGCTCCTGCCAGCCTCAGAAGCACCACGACTCCACAGTCTGTTTTAATTTAATGACTCTTTCCATCAAAGTAAGTAGGGCTGCTCCTGAGAGGGTTCTTGCTGTCCTCCAAGGGAGAGGCCACATGGCAAATGTCCACCCTGAAGGTAGCCATCAATGTGTTTGTGACCCTGACACTGCACTAGTGTGACCAGCATCGTGTGGCTCAGAGAACACAAGACACAACCAAGTACAGTTTATGGACATTTCAAAACATGTGTTGAGAATGTTCTTTAAATTGAATTATTTCTACTCACTGATTAGGAAAGGCCACGTGTACCTGCAAGTGGTAAAAATTTGTTTAAATAAGCAACAGCCTCGGGCGTCAGAAAGGTCTGCAAACTCCCAATCAAAAATTACTGCTGCCCCATCAATGTGTCATATAAATGTTGGCATGTTAATTGTGTATTTATAAGATTGTTAATGGTTAGTTAATTTACCTCCCACACTATTATTGTACTTGAAATGATTTAATGTCTGCTGAGGGAGTTAACAACATGTAACAGCAGATGCGAGAGTTTTACCTTTATACTCTGCACCCCGACTTCCTGCCATTAACAGTTGTGTGCTAAATCAGCCAAGCTTCTTCCCAACCGTACATGTGAAACCGCTTTTCCCATGAATCTGGACGGTTAGAAAGTGATGGAAATTCTACAGGTTTAACACAAACATTTTTATTTCCTTCTCTTCAGAATTTTCAAAAAGAGACATTAAAACTAATTTATCAATACATTAATGCTATCTGGAAACTCTCTGAACAGTTGAAATCCTTAAAAAAATAAAAGTTCAGACCCCCAAATTCATTCAAATTCAAGTTTTGATGTCATATTTAGTAGTTGTAGCCTACAGAATTCTAAGCAGTTCCTCCTGTTGATAAAGGCAAACCACGGCACAGTGACTTCCAATGAGAGGGAAGAATGCAGAGAAGCAAAGTTCAGTTTTGCAAACCTTTACAAACATCTTGAAAGTTCCAGCAAAATCACAGATCCAAAATCAATTTCTAGATGTGTTGAGATCTGTCAGCACACCCGTTCTGCACTCCTACACCCATTCACCATCACCACATCCTCATGGAGGAGCTTAATTTAATGGAATTCAGGGACTCTCTGAGCATCAGCATCTTACACATTCTTTAAACAAAAAATGTTCTTCTAATACTTGCACTATACAAATAATATTCTGCTATTGAATAAATCACTTTGTAGGCAGCTGTCAAACATACTCTGTGTGAACACTAAAACCAAAGAGAGCAATGCGAAATCTCCAAAATTTTAGAGTTTGGTATTTCTGTACAACAGGATACACAGGCTGGGGTTTTGATGATGTACTGATTGCCAAACACCTATGATTCATCACACAGGTGGACAGAGACCTACACTTTCTTCCTGATCTTTATTATTCACCTGTCTAACTTTCTGCACATTATCTGATCAACACCCCGGGAGTGAATGCTCCTTCTCCCCTTTTCCTTGGTCCCATCGCTGTGATTCTGCCATGCCCTAAGGCCCCATGAGAGCACAGCCCCCCATTAGTCTTGTGCAGTTACAGAACATCCCCAAAGATGTCAAATTGCACCATGCAGGATTTGCAGGATTCACAGGAACTTTGTAGCAGAATCAGACAGCTGCATCTCAGTCTACTATTTTTATCATCAGTATTCCTCTTCCAGTACCCCACGGCTATATTTATGGCATCGATAGACTCTCCCAGCGAGGGAAGCTGGGCTTTATGCAGATCAGCCTCATTCATAACTCGGCACACGATGAGGAACACAGAGCGCGCTAACAAACGATTTCGCTCCCAGGAGGTGACACAAAGGTCTTGAAAAAGGATCTGCAGCTATACAGGCTGTACCTTAAACACACAGCTGAACACAGCTGAATTTGGGGAGGCAACTTCATCATCACAACATGTTAACTGTTCTTGTGACCCTCTTGCTTGCTTGATGTACTGCAATTATTTACATAAAGATTGTCTCGCTTTCCTCTTTCTGCACCAAACATCCCACACAGAGCATCATATCTGCATGTTAACCTACATGAGGTGACAACGAGATATCAAAGCAAGTGTGAGATTGGGGGAAAGGACAAGCTAAACACACACCTCATGACTGTCATCCTTCTCATCCATCCCTTCGCCCACCACGTGTCAGCACAGACAGCAGCAGGCACAGCTGGAACCATGCTCCCGTGCTGGACCCACTGGCTGGTGGGACTGCAACCATGTGTCAGCCCATGCTGACTGCTGTTTTCAGAGGAAACGTTTGACCTTGAGCATAAAAAATGCTGAGTGCAGCTTTCCTTACTTCTGGGAAAACACAGGTTTTTTGGAATTAATTTTCTGGTTTTTTTTAAATATACACAGTTGAATTTGACAAAACCCCTCGTTCTCACTGCCCAGAGCAGGGTGGCTCACCACTGTCACTCTCCACCCACACCAGCAAGAGAGCTGGGGCAGCCATGTCACCCCCACACCTGCCAGCAGTGGGGCAGGGCCCCATTCTGCCACCCACTGCCCCCAGCCCTGCTCTCTCCAGCAGGCTCCTGACATGTTTTCCAGCAGAACTATGGATTTCACTTGGTAAAGTGACACCAATGCCAACAGACACTTTCACACCTGCACCTGTCCCCATAAGTTCACAGACTCCAGGTCAGAACCTTCCAGCTCCACCAAATGTCCTGTGGTGCCGCTGGCACACCTCCAACTGAAGGATGCTGTCCCTAAACTGACAAGCCAGCGCCAGTTTTCCATGGCATCCTATGGGAAATATTTTCCTCACATGAAGTGTTGATATTTTTGCCTTTCATGCTTTGAAATACACAAACCTCTTAATAAGCTATGAGAAACAATAAAATCAGAGAGAGCTCTAAGCAACCAAAAATACTCTGGTCCAAATTCTCCACAAAACTCTCAAGCCAATTCCTGCAATGTATCTTCCTCTCTAAATTATAAAAGTAAGATGCGAAAAGCAGGGTGGGGGAAAAAAAAAAAAAATCCTTCCTCCTGTTCTGCAAAGCTGTAGCTTGCTTTTTTTCTTTTTTCTCCCTTTTATTTTTTTTTTTTAAAGCCTTATTCAAGCTAAACAAAAGTATTCCAAAGACACAACATGTGGAAGGTACAACTTGGATCCAAGACAATTACTAACAAACACAAGCATAGCAAGCTGGAAAAATTATATACCATTGCAGGTCATGTTATCACTCAAGGGCTTCCATAGTTCCTGTACTCAAAAACCTCCTTGACTGTAGCTCTTTAATGTGATCTTAAAAAACCAATGAAAAAGATACACAGATTAGAATTAAAGATTGATTTTTTTTCCCCCAACGTCATATAAGTAGGAACAGGACGGCATGAACATACTTCAAAATTTATGATTTGGGTTATATGAAATAATTTCCCAGTCAACTTCTGTCTGCAATTGCAAAAGAAATTGTTCTGGTTATCTGCATTTGCAGCAGCACAAATAATCAACCCCCTCAAATGCAGACAGATCCTGCGTAGGCAGGATAAAGGAAAGTGAACTGCAATATATGAACATTCAAGTTTATGTTTCAGCAAAAGCTCAAGTGCATTTAAGAGTGAATACTTATCTGCAGAAGCTGTCGCTCACACTCTGGTCCTATCATGAAACAGGAAATAATCATTTACAGTCATATAAAGAGACTCTTTCACAAGAGAGACTGGAATTGGGAAGTTATGATGAACAAGCACTACATTACATACAACTTCCAACAAATTATTTGTTCATTTCCAGACCTGTAAATCAATCTGGCATTAGCTCTGTATATTCTGCTTGGAATTTGGCTATACATTTGTTGTCATACTAATCACGATGCAAATTACACCAATTGCGATATTTTAATTACTGAGCTTTAGAGGGGGGAGAAAATATTGGGGTATGCATGGGAAGTATTCACTCTTCTCTTTCCTGATCTTGTCAAATCTTTGTTTAATTGCAGACAAGTTGATTCTCTGCTAACCTGAGAAATCTTGTATCAAGATTTTAAGCAAATAAATAAGTATAAAAATGCAGAGATTATAAATTAGGGCAGACAAATCTGTATCTAGACTCGTGCCTGCAAAGAGCATTCTATCAATATAGTGAAATGCTAATCTCCTAATTAACAACCTAATTAGGTAATTATGGCTTTGCAGAGGGATGCCTAAATGAAATATGACAACATGGTCACCTCTTTATATGGCACCTGTGGGCCTTTTCAGCTGTCACTGCCGAGAGTGCAATATCAATTTGAACAGATGACAAAGTGTTGTCATTTTTCATTCAGATATTGTGCTGAATGCTGGGATCGAGGCCGCTCGGAGACGCGGCATCTTGCCTGGGCTTTGCCTCATCTAAATATGTGCAAACACTTTGCTTAATTTTTAACGTCTCTGATTAAGCTTGGCTTTTCATGCTGTCTGCAGGCATTCCCTGACACACACCACAGCTGCAGTGTCACACTGGGATGACCCACAACCCCAGAACTCCCTGTGACCCAATTTCACAGCACGTGTGCAGGAGAATTACTACCCAGAAAAATATTTGAGTATTTGAGTTCATTTTTGAGGCTTAACTGCTGCTGGCTTTTAAATAACAAAACCATACCAGAGTGCCTTGTAAATAACACATTACAACTTTAATTTCACTTTTCTTCCTGATGAACACTCTTTTCCAGGGGAACAGCAGTCTCTGTTCAGGAGAGGGTGAAGCTGTAAAGTGGAGAATGAAAGCACAGGCTGGGACTACTCAGATATTAGACTAGAGCTTCTATTTTCGCAATTCTCAGTGTGATATTCAAGAGTCTAAAAAACCTAATAATATTTATAAACACCTATACAAGCTTCAATCTTACAGAAAATGAACAAATCAGAAAGCTTCACCACTTTACCTTTTTGCCTGCTTACTACTGAGATGCTGCTCTGTTTGGGTTTTACATACACAAAGGTCCCTAGACTCTCGAAGGCTGCCTTGGCTGGAACCAGAACAGAGCCTGGGGTCATCCTGTAGGTCCAGCCAGCCCAGGGACCTTCAGCACAGCTCTGCACCTGCAGCACAAAGAGTGGTCTGACACTGTCGTGCCAGACAGGGGTTTGTGCCTTAAACAGCAGCACCTGTCGAAACAAGCACCTTTTTCTTTGTAAGTTTCTTTAGATTGCTGCCATTCCACTTTTAGTGCATGAAAATATTTTTATTACATTAAAAAGATCATGATCCCATTTTTTATAATATAACAACTTGTAAGCTGCTTCTGACTTCAGAAATGCTCATGATGATCAGACCTACTTAAAAATACCCGAGACCTTCAGTCCCTTTGGGATTCTGTGTCAAATGGAACTGGACAGATTCACATTCCTTCAGCAAAAGATGAATCCCACATTCCTCCGGCTTTTAATTTTGGATCTGTCTCCTTCAAGAGCACACAAAACATATTCAAGCTTTGTTTTGCTTTCAGAATAATGGATTTAGATACAACACTTCTCAGGCAATAAGGAAACAAGGTAGGGATTGCCCTTGTGCTGTCTTGGATAAGAAACGGAGCTGACAGACAGTGAGAAACAAGGCACCACAGTTTGATGGAGCTCCTCAGCTGATACACACACACACATGCACACACAGAATTAATATTAAAACACAGCTTGGGGTCTGTGTCAGAGGCACCAACAGAAAAGCTCTCGAGAACTGCTGCTACAACACCTGAGGCAGCACCTCCCTGCACGGCAGGACCCAGGCATGAGACAGCGTCACAGACACCAACACTGCGACAGCACCGACATCCCCGTGAGAGCCTTCCAGCTGCCACCAGGGCTCTGCTTCCACACCCCTGCACCCCACAGATCAAACCTGCCCCTTCCAGCACCTGAAAGGGAAAAAATGAAGAGAGCCTGAACTCTAGCCCTGTTTCTCAGCCAGTGTCATTTTCCCTTTGGCATCAGAAGGAATTTTGGATACAAAAAGGAATTTCTTCACAGAAAGGGATGTCAGGCATTGGAAAGGGCTGCCCAGGGAGGTGGTGGAATCACCAGCCCTGAGGTGTTCAAGGAATGACTAGATGTGGTACTTAGTGCTCTGGTCTGGTTGACAAGGTGCTGGTGGGTCAAAGGTTGGACTCGATGGTCTCAGAGATTTTTTTCAAACTTCAGTGATTGTGTGATCTCCAAAAAGAGCTTCCACATGGGAGATGGGCTGCTCCTACATGGGGGTGCGACCCATATACTGTTCATTTGCTGTCCCATTTGTTGCCATAACTGACCTTTCCATACAGATGTGTGCTTTTCATGCTCACAACTTTGAACGGTTGGGAAAATTTGTACTATAGAATGAGTAACACAAATCCCTGTGCCAGGCTGCTTCATCTGCTGAAGCTTTCACTGATCCAAAGGAAATGCACAACAAGAATGTAGCTGTTACTTGCTACTTTAACATTTGTTATTTTAAATTTGTTACTTGTTGCAACTGGGTGAAAATTTAACCAGCAGATGAGGAAAGAGTGTAACAACAAAGGCCTGAAACATGACTGATACAGAACTGTACTAAATTGGTCCTCCCCGCTTCAGTTACTGCTGTACAAGTCTATACGTACACGCTGATCTCAATTTATTTTTAATCTAACCCAAAAAAGTGTCCGTGAATGGAGCTGTTCTGAATTTGGAAAACTAACAGAGTCTAATTCCCAGTCTTGCATCTATCTGATAATCCCCTGACGCCTAAAATCCTGTAGAACACACTCAGGATATCCAAGCTTAGTTCTGGCATCTCTGTTCAGTCAATCACCAAACTTCCACTAGCATGGAAATCAACTCTTTGCTGTGTCTCCTGGACACCTTTCCCACTCTCCCACTGTTCCTATGGTGTTCACAGTTCTGATAGCACTGGCAAGCAGGTGAAGAAAGGAGAGCCCCATCCAGCACGGCGTTTCGGTGTGACCATGCCAAAAGCACCCACCTGAGAACAACTGGGCAGGCAGAGCCCTCCCCTGCGGACGGCAGAAGTAGCCAGGAGACAGGGATAGGGTGCGTGTGACAGGGACGCGGGGCATGTGACGGGTGATTTGGATGAAGTGACTAGTACGCGGTCTGAGATCCCTGGGCACCATGTGGGCCTCCCGCATCCCACAGGACGCGGACATTCCCAGTGCAGCCCGGGGATTGCTGCCGGACCTGTGCCCGTCTCTAACGCTTCAGCCGCACTCACCTGTTCCCCGTCACCCATCGCTGGCGGACGCTCGCCTGACCCGCTCCGTTTGCCCCGCGCTGGGCTCCTCCCGTCCCGTCGTCGGGACAGGCAATCCGGACCCTGCGGGAGCTGTCCCGCCTGCGCGCCGGGGGAGCCTCGGTCCCCCCGAGCCGTGTCCCGGGCAGGCTGACAGCCCCTGTGGCCGGTCACGGCTTCCCGCGAGGGTCCCCGGCGGTCCTGGGAAGGACTGACAGCTCGCGCAGCCCGCGGCAGCCCCGGGAGCCGCAGCCACAGCTCCGACCTCCCCCCCTGCCCGCACTTACCGGTGTCGCCGCCGTTGCTCCGGGGCCGCGCAGCCGCTTCCGGGTCCGGGTCCGGCGGAACGGGCGCGGAGCCGCGCGCGACCCGGAAGTGCCGCGGCCGCGGAAGTGACGGCGCGGAACGGGAGGGGCGGCGGCACCGGGAGCGGGGAATGGCCAGGGTTGGCCGCGGCTGTGACGGTCACGGCCGTGAGTCACGCGCTCGGGTGGGCACAGCCAGCAAGCCCCTGATGCCCCGGGTTGCTACCGGGGACACCCGTGGCTGTGCAGCGCTCACCGGCGCCGCACGGCAGCACACAGGAGGCTTTTCTGATGGAGATTGGACCAGTTTTATTTCCAATTTCTTTCTTGAAACACTATGACGTTTGTATTGTTTTAGTAGTTTTAAACCAAAGCTCCCAGGTAGCACTCGGTGTTACAAACACAAACGGGATAAACATTAAACACCGTCACTGCTTCCCAGGACAGTGATTAACAACGCTGCCCGTGCCCAAAGCCTTGAGCAGCATCCATGGGTTATCCAGGTGCTCGGGTGATCCGGGGCTGTCTCCACACGGCTGCCTGGGCGACCAGGGGACCCCAGCCACCCTCGGGGCTCCCACCTCACACCTCTTGCCTCCGGGAGCGGCAGATGTTCCCAGATGTTCCCAGGGTTCCTTTTCCTCTTGATGCCTATTCCTGGCCTGTTGGCCATGTGTCCTGTCACTTTTCCAGACTTGCTGGTGCAGCCTCCACAATCTCCTATGGAAGTAAGGAGACTTGTTAATCTTTGAGGAGAGCCTAACCTGGCAGTCTCAGCAATTGCAGACATCGAAAAACAGCTGCCTCTGAAAAGGACTGAACAGCACAGCACAAGTGCTGCCGAGGGCACTCGAGTGCAGCTACCTGTGAGGAGTACAGTGACTGGCAGCAGTGGGGGAGTGAGGGCAGGAGCTGCAGATACCCCAGCATAGGGCATATCACAGGGAGTGCCTGGCTGCAGCTGGCAGAGCCCAGAGCTCTTGACTGACGGGACTCAG
The DNA here is from genome assembly GCA_013397935.1 of Dasyornis broadbenti. Classification (NCBI taxonomy): domain Eukaryota; kingdom Metazoa; phylum Chordata; class Aves; order Passeriformes; family Dasyornithidae; genus Dasyornis; species Dasyornis broadbenti. The sequence continues at coordinate 670,996 of VZRN01003151.1, read as the reverse complement.
CTTCCTAAAACAATAAAAAATTCATCCAGTGCAGCAGCTTTTTGCTGATGTGGTGAGGCTGAGCAGGTCCCCATAGGGTCAGGTGAGCCTGGGGCTGGTCAGGGAGCGCTGTCCCGTTTGGCAGGGTCAGGTGCTAGGGGAACTGCCCATTCCATCCATGAGACTTCACCCTGAGGGGGCAAATGCACGTATCTGTGAAATATTCACAATAATACCGATTTAAAAATGCCTTTGCAGTAGCATTCTTAGTCGAACTGGATGACCCTGAAAACTCATTGTCTCAAGCCAGACAATGATGGAGTAATTAAGATGGAAAGTAACTGAAATGTGAATGAATTTGATAATTTCAAGGGTGGGGGGACAGTGACAGCACAGATTTGTTGACCAGGAGCCATCTCCATCCCCACCAGCCACATGTGACCCCTGCAAGTTGCTTAAAGGGTTCCAAATCACACAGTGACATCCAGGACCCAAGTGAAAGTAGGGGGATGGCAATGTCAGTTGGGATTGGGAGGAGCTGGCAGCTCTGCTTGACCCATGCCAAGCCCAAGGCATTAGCCAGACTGCCAGGAAGGTTAGATGAGGATGAGGGTTGAGTTTGGACATGACTCCACTGAGATTTTCCATCACAGACAGAGCACATACAGCGAATTAAGGATCATTTTAACTGCCACTGTGACTCTTCATTGCACCTACAGGTGGTTTCCCTTCCTTGAGAGGTCTGTGTGGTGACAATTGTGTTAGACACAGCCCAAAGTGTGAACAAAATGGACCAGAATATAAGGAAGTTGTAGTGCCTGGGGGGAGTGTCCCGTGTGAGCACAACTTGAGACGTGGCAACCATCTACAGGTAACTTCTTAAGAGAATGAACTCGTAATTACCCTTGGTGCCTGTGCTTTTTTTCTCTTCCCATTTCCGGGGTTCTGTGCAGATTGGCAAAAAAGTAATTTGAAATTAGCCCCGGTAACGCGCGGCCTGAGCCACGCCGGCTACGCCAAAGGCTCTTGTCCTGTCCCACGGCTTCTCCGCGGGGACACGATCAGGGCACGGGCCGCGAAAGACCGGCCCGCGGCCCTCCATCCGGCGCCTGGGCTCCATCGCACGGCCGAAGGTCGCGTCCCCGGGGCAAGCCCGGCCTCCTGCCGGCTTCCGAGAGGGAGTGGGCCCGGCCCGGCGGGACCCGCGCTGCCTCGGCCCACCGTTACCACGGCAACGGGGGCGGAGCCCGGGCCCCTCGCACCGCCCATGTGACCGTTCGAACGGCCCAATCACAAGTTCTTCAGTAGGGGGCGTGGCCCGAGCGGCGGTAGACGGGCACGGCACCACCCTGCGCGCGCTGATTGGCCAATGCCACCACCAATGCCCGCCCCCGCGCGTAGTGATTGGTTGTCGCGTCCGTCGCTCCTGCACGAGGCCGCGGCCTCCTGCCCGCCCCGGGGACG
>VZRN01003151.1:590887-667769 GCA_013397935.1 Dasyornis broadbenti | reverse complement strand
AAACCTGTTTTAACCCCTCCCCCCCCCCCCCCCCCCCCCTTTAATAAATCAGTTCTAATATCGCAGGACGGGGACAAGTGGGGTGGTTTTTCCCCTTCGTTCGGGCGGTGTTTGCACAAAGATAATTCCGCATAAAAGTGAAGCGGGGTGAGGGAGGTTCCGGTCGGCCCTCGCTCCCCGCGACCCCGGGACCCCCGGCCGGGGGGCAAGCGGCCCCAGCGCGGGGCTCGAGAAGGCGCCATGTTGCTGAAGCCCGGCGCTAACCGCTTGTCCTGTGCTCTCTTGCAGGAAACACGCCCTGAACTGCCACAGGATGAAACCCGCCCTGTTCAGCGTCCTCTGCGAGATCAAGGAGAAAACAGGTATGGGCCGCCCGCGTNNNTGCCGGGGGCGGGGGCCGGGCCGGGCCGGGCAGGAGGAGCCCCTCGGGGCAGGGATACCCGGTGCCTTGTGAGGCGGCGGGAGCGCCGTGAAATGGCGCGGGGTTCGCCCCTCACGGTCCCCGTGGCCCCGGAGCGCCCGCGCTGCCGTGTTACCGTCAGACGGTGTGCGAAAGACTTCCCGGTGCGGTGTGACCGCGGGTTTTAACCCCGGGACCGGACCGTGAGCTTTGTGAGGGGCAGGGGTGCCGAGCCGAGCCCGCGGCGGCTCCGCCGTGGGCGCCGCGACCCCGCTCATGTGCCCGGCGCAGCTCCGGCGCCTCCCGGGCGCTGGGCTTTTAAACGCCGAAATTCTCAAAAATAATCTCAAAAGTACAATTTTTTTTTTTTTTTTTGTCTACATTAACGCGACAGGAATAAACTCCGTGCTTTTCTTGGGGATATTTTAGGAGATTTTTTGCAATTTTTTCACATCACTGAATTTATAGAAATTCTTTTTAAGAAGAAAATTTGCAAAGTGTTCTGCTTTGTATTATGAGACTAAGGGCTTTTTGTGAGAATAATATTTAATGAGAATAATAACATTTAACAATAGTAAGAACATTTAATAATAACAAAAACATTTATTATAATCTGGATTTAGAAATAAATAGCCATTTATTCACATATAGCTAAAGCCATTGCCTGGCTTTTTAGCTCTGTGTGATACTTAATAACATTATGTTTAATTCCACATTGAAAAAATAAAACTGGACAAAAACAACCCAATGTGAAATCGTTGCAAATCTGAGCTGTGGAGCCTGGAGTGAGCGGTTCTCTGTGAATTATGGTGCTTTGCATCCAAGGGTTTCTTTGCTACCGGGGATCCACTTCAGTTCCTGCTGACAGCTAAGCACTAGGGTATTGACTGTGTTGTGAATATTAAGATTGATTCTGCTTTATGTTGCATTATATTACCCGGGATAAGGGGAATGATCCCTCTCCTGCCCTCCCTTCCTACCTATCTACGTTCTGCTTCGGTCGGCTCGTAACCCCTTTCCGTCCTTCGGCTTGTATTTGTTTCCTGCCTTTCCCTAAACTTCTTTGCCCGTCTTGCTCCGGAGCCAGAAAGCAACCTGCCCTCGGTGTTCAGACATTTGCAGGACGCACATTTCAATTAAGGAGGCAGGCGTAGGTCCCGCGGTCACTTTATTTGCAGAGGGCTTAGCCTCAGACTTTTGAAAGGCAAGTGCAGTCAGCCACATGTCAGAGGTGAGCTGCGAAGAAAACCCGAGTCCTTTCAGCAGTGGGATTACTGGCACAGGGTGTTTGTGAGGCCGCCGCTGCCGTCTCGCAGGCAAGAGAGAACCTGACAAGATACTCTGTGGTCTGAAACCTTTCGGGGTGTTTCAGTGATAACTTAAAAGTTGGGATCCTGCATTTGTGCCGCAAGAAGTCGAGCAAGTTTTCAAGTTATCTCTCTTTTGTGAGATCGCTGAGAACCAACAAAGAGTGAAGGCGTCTGGCTGCCCAAAGGCGAGCTCCTGCCAGCCCTGCAGCACGGGAGGGACACGATTAATGCTCTGGGTGATTGATGGAGATGGATCCACACCTCCACCAAAAACTTCCTGGAGGGGGACCTTCACTCAGGGTCTCCCAGTTGAGGCAAAATGTCTGTGCAGGCTTTAGTTAGTGCGCTAAAGCAAAGGAAATGTGAAAATAAATTGTAGCCTGTTTTCTGGAAGCTGTTCTCAGCGGGAACGGCTCAAACATTTCTAAACTGGAAGTGCAAGGAAGGGTCTGAGATGCAGTTAAAGCAGCGGTGTCCCCTCTTCCCCATGGGCTCTGCATTGTTTTGTGGTCTGAGTGCTTAAACCAGCCTCTGATGGGGTCATGTGCCAGTGTTTAATTCTTCCTGATCACAACCAAAGTTTACCTGGGTGCGGGAGTTGCTGTGATGGCTTTATCACTGTCTTCTTCCGAGAGGTGAGGAGAGAGGCTGGAGCCTAGCACTCATGTCTGTTCAGAAACAAGTCATACGATATTTAAGTAATTTTTATATTGAATTGTGTATTTATTTACATTTTAGTAATATTCAGTACAGTCAGTGAGGACTTTGTGAGACTGGCTGGGAGAGAGTACGAGGAGGAATCCTCAGTTTACATGGAGCCACTCTGTCACTTCCCAGCAAGGGTTAATGGATGCATCTCATTTCTGAAAGCCTCACACAGGGTCAGGAGCTGAAGATTTTTATTTTTTCTCCCTGTGAGGTATTTACCATGTACAAAGCAAATCACTGAGTTGCTGGATTTAGCCTGACATTTCTTTTTTAACATTTTAACATTTTCAAAAGTGCTGCATAATACATTTAAGTGCTTTACTGCTATTAATAGCTGTATGTATTCTGAGAGGCAACCACAAGGTAGCATGGTGTTCATAAAGAAACTGCCACTTCTGGCTTTAATTAGTTCAAAGGAAAATTATACCAATGTTCTACCGAAGCCCCTCCAAAAAAGTAGGAAGATAAGCAAGTGAGGACCTAGTGACCCCATTTGGTTGTGCTTTACCCATTCTCCAAGGTGTCACTGGAAGTGGTGAAGTTGCCTTTGCAGTGCACACTCACATCTGTTGCATACCTGCGTCACAGTCCGTTTCCTCATGTCCAGCCAGGAGGAATCAAAAACTGATTTGCACCATTGTTTGGTTTTTTTAATAGCTCTTTTTTACTGTCTAAAACACCTTCAGGTTGGTGATTTTATTAAGCTTCCCTTAGGATGTTGCTCTGCCTGGGGTCCTGGTTATTCTTATGATAGGAGAAAGAAGTGAAAATATATTAATTCTTGTAGTCTTAAAATGTCTTAGGGAATTGCAATTCTTTCCCAATGGAACAACATATTATTAGGTCCTGGATTGCATTGTTAGATGATTTGGGTTTTTGTCTTTAAAAGTAATTTGTAGAGATAGGGTCTGAATGTCTGAATTCATGTCCATAACCGTGTACACATCTACAGTTATTTATTTATTTCCCTAAGTCCAGCAGCAACAATGATAGCTGCCAACCAACCCCGAATTTACTGTCACCACCACCCCTAAATAGCATTCATTTCCTAGTAAAGCCTAATGGCATACATGATGGTTTGCCAGATTTGTGGCCTTTGTGAGGCTTATAAGCAGGACTGACTTGGGAAGATCATAAAACTTAATGAACTTCTCGACTGCAGGAGGTGTCCGCAGGGGAAGCGAAAGGCCTGCTCGGCTGCTTGGGCTGCTGCAACTATTTTTTATGTCTAAAGAGAGAGGATGAAAATGTTCATTAAGAATGTTGTCTCCTTGCATAGATTTTTGTTTCAAAGAATGCATAAAAAAACTCTGAAAATCAGACAAATCGTGTGTTAAACACGGGGTTAATTCCTCGCTGTTCCTGTGTAAGCTACCTTTATTTTTATTGCTACAACTGTAATTAGCCGTGCGCTGCATCCCTGTGATTAAAGGGCTGCATCGGGCCCTGCCTCGCTGCAAAGCTCCTTATTGATGACATGGCCCAACTCCTCAGGAACACCCCTTGTCAATATGCTGCCGAGTCTGTAACCTGGAGTGAGGGGACTCCTTGGAGCAGCACTGGCTTTGCATGGCTCTGGCAGAGTTGGAAAATATTAACCCCTGTCAGCACCGTCGGGATGTAAAAAGCCAGTCACAGCACTCTGCCCTTGCACTGCATAAATTTCAACTTTTCAGTGCTTGTAAACTATTGTTCAGTGCCAACAACTCTCAATAATACACTCAAACCTGCAATCCTGCCAGTCCTGCAGGAACATGAGAGGATTCTGATGGAACAATGAAATGTCACTGATAACATCCGTATATGTGTGTGTGTGTGTGTATGTGTGTATGTTGACTATTTTATAAATATCAGCTGTGATGTTACTGTTACTTACTTTAGCTGTTTAAAATATTTATGTGCAGTTCTGTTTTTATTTCAAGCTGCTAAATACATATTTTGTTGTTCCCTGACTACCTGAAGAAGTCAGTGCTGTGTGTTTACGTATGTCCAGCTCAGCTTAAATTGTTTAGCTTTTGTATCCCATCTCATGCTTCAGTACCAAGGTTTGTCACCGACCCAGTCGTTGTACTTTTGAATGTTTTTTTTTAATTGCCAGCAGATGTATTACAAATGATGCCGTGCAGCAGAACGTTTGGTCGTTTGCACTGTCCTTATGGCAATGACATTGCTTTTCTTCATAAGTGTCCTACCAGGAAAAAATAAATTGAATAAAGTGTCTTGATTGTCATTTGGTCATCTGTTTCCAACACATTCATTATCAGCAGCCTAGTTCTTCTGTGGATTTCTACCAGGGCACTTTTCTAGTTGAGAAAATGGCGATTTGGTGATTATGGGCATTAGAGAAATTCGTGGTATTTTGTCTCACAGAAGCTGAGACTGCACCCACCTTCAGCACTCCTCATTGCCAGTGCTCCTTGCTGCATTTAAATATCCATCTTCACCTTGAGTACTGGGATTAGTGGTTCCAGAGATTTTTTTTTTTTTTCCTCCTCTGTAGAGGATAAATTTGGCCTTACTAATTTAACCAGGAGCAAGGATTTATTTTATTTTATTTTATTTTATTTTATTTTATTTTATTTTATTTTATTTTATTTTATTTTATTTTATTTTATTTTATTTTATTTTATTTTATTTTATTTTATTTTATTTTATTTCTGTCTTTCGTGTCCTTCTATTTATTTTTGAATTCGACACGTATGCTTGCTTATCAGAAAATACCAAATTATAGCAGTTACTGTGTGGTATATTTTAAGATGCTTGTTGTAAGTTAAGGAATTTTTGCATTCAGAGATAAATTATTATCATGGCATGTAGGGAATGCAAAACAGTCTTTTTTTTTTTTTTACAGGATTTAACACATTTATCAAACTCCGTTCCTGCAGCTTTCAATGGAAAAGTTGTATGATATGGATATTATGCTGTCTTTTTTCAATTTAAACATTGATTTGTGTGAAACATTAATATAATGATACTTTCAGTCTACCGTAGACAAATATAAGCAGAATTAGACATTCTAAATTGTTACAAATGCAATGCAATATTTAAATCTGAATGAAGGCTATATTAATAATTATGGAGCGGAGCATGTGGCAGTCCGGTTTGGATCTGTCCTCAGATTTTAGGCTGTTTTTCAATTCCTTGCACATCGTGCACATGATGGTTCGATGAATATTTTTATGAACAGCAGGAATGAATGTGAATCCGTGCGCGAGCGAGCCCAAACCAGCGGAGCCCCGAGCGGAGTTGCGTGTCCCGGCGTCGCGGTGGAATTAGCTGGAGCTGTCGGAGTGCCGGGATTGACACCCTGAGAAGAATGCTTTGTTTGTTTGCTCAGCAGTCATGTTTAATGCTCTTCGCTTATCAAGGTGATCAGCATGGTTCAGATAACACATGCCTGACACCGCCTGCCTTTTCTCACCAGTGTGTTGACCTTTTGTCACGTTTGCTTTTCTCTGGTAGGCAATTCCTGGCTTTAAGTGTGAATGGAGTAAATAATTCACATCAATATTTAATATAAATTATTAAAGTTTCTGTCAGCTCTTACAGTTCATGCTTTTATAGAGTTGGAGTAGTTCATCAGCCAAACAGATGAATAGTGCAGCTCAGCTGGACATTAGAGCTTCTCCATTGTGCTGCCGGGACTGGGGGAGGAAGCAGGGAATTAAATAGGCAAGGTAATGCAGGCTGGTCCTTGAACACTGTGTGTATTTCAGTAATGCATATTCTTTAGGAAGGCTCAAAGTACCAGAAAAATATCCAGCATAATTTATTGTTATTCCCATACTTTTTTTCCCCCCTTCATGTTGCAAACAGAAATGCAGAAAACCCCACTGACCCCCAGCATTTTCTTCTGCTCTTTGTTACTGGCCTTCCTTGGTGCACCAGGCCCTTCCTGGGCTTAGGATGGGAGTACTGGTGTTGGGAAGTAGGGTTAGGGTGTTTGGTTTTTTTTCCCATCAAGTGTGCTTTTTCTGTTTTTAAAGACTGATGTGCAGCGCTAAGGTGATGAAGTTTCAGGGATTTTTAGACCTTTTTTATAAATTACAATTTATATTTTGCAAAGTGACTTGTGATTAAATGTAGATTCTGGAAACATTTTTTAAAGGAGAAAAGCTCTGATCTCTGATTGTAACAGCTCAGACATGTTTATTGCGTCAGGAATTGGATAAAAATAGCATGTTTTGCATAAAAGCATATAGTAAAAATCATTATGCACTTACTTTAATTTTATGCTCTTGTAGGTGTTTCAGTTCTTTTGTTAATGATCATTTCAATGCGTGTTGCACAGTCATAGGGACTGTAACAATGTGAATCACTGAATATCCCATGTAATATGAATCCATCACCTGGAAGGGAGGTGGGTTTGTATCATATGTTTGCAGGTCAAACCCTTTTGGTATACTTCAGTCATGCATCAACATTTAAAGCCAGTCTCTCATTCCTCATTGTCCAGCAGGTGGCTTTGTCATAGATTATTTAATTTTTAATCATTTATTGTAAGTGGAAAAGGTTATTTAATAATATTATCCTGACAGCATTTTTTAAAAGAACAACAGTTTTCCAGTATGTCCTGTGGTGTATCTCGGGGTCAATGGAAGCATCTAGAGAGCTTCAAGTACACAATCTAAATTAGGATTCTAAACAGGCATTACAGATGCTGGTAACTTTGGCAATTATCATTTTGTTTGGTGAACAGTAGTAAAACAGTGTGCGGTAAAAGTGTTTAGAGAGAGAGGATAAATAAATTGAACAGTTTTGCAATGCAAAGTGGTTTGTGGTGTTTTTGAGGATTTCTTGGCTCTTGCTTAACTGCTATTGTGAAGCCTGGAGCAGATTTTCCCATTGCTAATGCCCTAGAAGTATTAATTCACTTTGATATGCTAATTAGAGGGCATTATGCAAGAAATGAGATTAAGTGGCAGCATGAAGCCATTTGCCTGTCAGTAAATTGAGAGCTTTAGCATCAGGAGGAGCTTTGTTTTTTCTGAGTTTCTCTTGGTTTTGCATATAAATAAAATTGATTGAAAGGTCTAGAGAAGCTTCTAGAACATTGGTGGTTCTTTTTCTCCTTCTATGATTATTTAAACTTCATGTTAAAGCCTTTCTCTGAATATTAATTGATCTAATGGGAGATACTGAACATGAAGAATTTCATTGTATTCTCAGTTACTGTATCTTAACAAAAGGAAAGTATTAGAATTCTTTGTGTCATCTGATTTTTGTGGGATTATTTTAGATATATCTTACAGCTTTGTATTCTAACGTCTCTGCCTGCTCACGGCTCCTATGCTGAGAACTGTACCTGTGTGGAGGTAGTTTTGCCTGTTCTGCTGTTTTGGGGATTCATATGAGGGCCCAACCAGCTGAAGGCAAATGGAAGGCTCGGATTCCTGGCCAATGGGGCTGTGGCTATTTCTAACCCCTGCTCACCCATAGTGTGTCCCACCATTTCTGATGCAAATCTCGCATGTATTTTCCTTCATTTAGGGGGGAAGGGGTTGTAATATTGACCATAGATTTTATTCAACTGTCAGAAATTGTGTTAAAGTAACATTAAAGGATTGACTTAGAGCAATAAGAGCGAGGGAATTTGGAATTAATAGTTAAACTCTGCCCTTAACTCAACTCATTGAACCTATTTATTAGAGCATATATGGTACATAAGATCACTGTGCTGAGACCTCTGCTGTAGCAGGATGCTCCAGGATGGCTCAAAGATGAGAGGTTCTGATCTAGTTGAAATTTTCCTCTCTTTTTTGAGGTTTGGAGTTTTTGTATATGTCTGTGGTTTTCATTCAGTCTCTGAGTTGCTTTACTACAGTTTTAGTTTTCTTTTTACAACACTGTTTTCAAAACAATCCAAGAAGTAATTCTAGAAATGGAACAAAAATTTAGCAAAAAATAAACCCAATGCAAACCCAACCCAAGCCTCTCTAGTCCTCTTTGCCTGAGTGCAGCAGAATGTTGGCTGTTTGAGTGCCCATCTCCTCCACAGATCGTTGTTGCAAAGTCAATCAGGGGAGCTGTGCTGGAGTGACAGTGCTTGTTATGAGCCCCAATAGTTATTTAAAAGAAAGGAAAAAGGATAAAAAAATGGCCCAGAGCTGCGTGCGGGGGCTGTTCATGCTGGATGCACATGCTCTCCCTGATCCTGGCAGCTGAAGTCTATCACTGTTGGGAAATTTTTAACATGAACCACATGAGACACAAACCACGGCGGTTTCCCCAGAGCCACAGGGGTTTTCACGTCAGCACAGGACAACTGGCACGTGCACTGCGGGTCCCTGCCTGCCGTTCCCTGCCCTCGGCGCCCGCCCGCCCTGCTCGCCCGCAACAAAGGGGCCCCAGTGCAGTTTTCATGGGAAGCATGATGTCCCTGGTCGCCCACAGTTCCCCCGAGCTTGGCCCAAAGAATCCCATCAGGAATTTATAATCCAAAACTTAAGTTGTCATAGTGAACCTTTTTGATACTGGAAGAAACAAAACAACCTGACACTGCAAAGTCAGTTCTCACAGGCAACAAAAGCAAGCATTGCTGGGCTCCAGCTGCTCATTTTGGGGTTCAGATTGTTGAACAAAAGAACTAAGTAAGGAAAACGTTCTGAGGCCGACCTTAACTTTCCCAATACCAGTAGACCCCTAATGGTGTTATTTCAGGAGAAGATGATGCTGGAGAGGAAATCCTGGCATTGCTGGTTTGAGTCCTGATGATGCTGTTGAGTGGGGAGGAAGCTTCCTTCCCCCTTGAGTGCGGAGGGGTGTGGTGACCTCGGTATGGCAGACCCGGAGCTCGGCAGCCGCCTCATGGAAGTGAATGCAAGAGCTCAGTTCTCTTACCATTAAAATGGGAATGTTATCTATCTGATTTTTTGTGAAGACTGTGTTGAGCCGGTGCTGTGTGTTAAAAAGGAGTATTTTTATTAAGTATTGGGTCTAATTAAAATGTGAGAGGTGAACTATCAACACTATTCACAGTAACCTCTTCATTCCACTTCGGCTGCAGCCAAGTCTTACCTCCTGGAGATGAACAAATTAAGCTTTGCTTAGACTTCTTCTTTTCTTGGCTTTAATCAGGAATGTTTTTTTTACTCCATGGTTAGACCTCTGCTTAAAGGATATCAGGGTTTCCTGCCTTGGTGGTTGGTTTGCTAAGTACAGAAAGAGAAGGTTTGTTCCCATTGCCGGGGATCGGTGCTTTTCTTGCACGGTAGCTGTTTGAGGCAGGGTAGCACACTCGAAAGTCTGTGCCAAGCACACTTTCATACATTTGTTGATTAAAGAAGGAAGCGTGCTTTTAGTGAAGTTTGTAATTACAGAACACCCAAATGTTTGCGTATTTTCTTTCGTGCGAGATTCTGGTAGCCTGATGGACTGTCACTAGTAAGAACAAGTTACAGTAGATTGTGCAATGATTCTTATTTGACTGCAAGGATGTATTTATTACCATTTTTGAACAAATTATACTAACATGAAAAGTTGTGGAGATGATTGTGCACTAGATAAGGTGATACATTACAGGAGTGGTTGGGTTTATGGAGCTTTATGCCGAGGTTTTCTCAGAAATTATAGCACAGTCCTGTCACTATAAAACCTGGAGATACACTTGGTAATAACATGCAGTGGAGGGATTTTTAGGATTTCACTTGTTATTCAAATAGAGTGGGAACTATCAGTTTTTCTACCTCGTATTTCTTTCTTTTGTTGCACTGGGTGAAGAGGGGAAAGGAAGCCCAAGAACAGCAGAGTGGGTGCTGGGGTGTGGGTACCACAGCCCTGTCAGATGCCACTGGTGCCGCTGGCTCCAGTGCCACAGGGCTGGGGAGGCTTTGGCACTGATGGGGCTCTTTGGGTACCCAGCACAGATGTGGGGTGCTGGGGGAGATTTGTCCTCCCAAAGGCAGCTGAGGATTTTTTTTGTGAATTATTTCTTGCTTCCCCTCCACTTGTTAGGGCAGGGACGTGATATCGATATGGAGCTTGGGAACTTATTGACTTGTTGGTTCTTGACCTTTTGACTGTGACCAAGTATAGAAATTGAATGTCTGAAAATTAAATGATAGACTCTTTATACATAAATTCTTGGATGCCAGTGTATTACATGAACTAATTTCGGTTTACCTAAATTTATGGTGTTTTGTGTTCAATAAAGGAAATATTTCTTCCTTTCAATATACCGAGAGTCTAATAATATTGTAGTTGCTAACGCTAAACAAATCCATTTCCTTTTACTGACTGATTATCATAACAGCTGCTGTTTAATCACCGAGATTGTTATGTAATTTTTAAATCTCTAATATTTGGAGAGGCGTAAGCAACATCGTCTTGCTGTGTAACGGCGTGATGTCATCAGAGCTGAACCGCATGGCTGTGTTTTGTGGGGCTCCAGACTCAAGTTCTTATTTATTTCAGTTGTTTTTAATGAGTTGGGAACATTTGCTGAGCAAACTGCCTGTTTGAAAGGAGACCCAAAATACCACACAGTCCACGTCCTGTTCCCATGAAACAAAAAATGGGCATTTGTTTTTGCGCCCTAAAACTGTGGCACAGTGGGGCCTGACGAAAATGCCGTGCACTGGCTGCTCATGTCCAATGGAATTAGCTTATTGCTCCCTGCGTGCGGACAGAGCGAGCGGTGCTCTGGCTTTGTGTCCAAGAGCGAGACTTGGGCCTCCAAACCTGGGTGACAGAGCTGGGAATATTGTTCTCTCCGAGTGCCGCAATAAGGCTGTGGTCAGCACTAATGTAAATATTTGTACAACAACCATGTTCTACAGCCTCCAATTTAATGGTAAAAATCTGCCCTGAACGCCTGGGTAAATATATGCTGAGAACAGACGCCCATTCACTGGAGAAACAATTGACTTTAGGTTCTTTGTTGTTAAAGTGGCCCCCAGTGATCGGCTGCGAGGAGCCGATAGCGGCGCGCGGGCGCCGTCGGGCTGGCGGCTCCCGGGCACTGCCCGGCGTGGGGAGCCCGCATCGCCCCGCGCCGTGCCGGCACGGGAAGGGGAACTTGTCAATGGAAGAAAAAGAACTGTAATCGCACATTTACATATGCTCCTAATTGTTGATTTGGGGATTTTCTATGAATATGGCTTCACAAAACAGATGCTGTTTAAGAAAAGGGGGAACATAATTTTGTGGGCAATGAATTAAGTGTTTTTGTGGCCCTCTCATCCGTAGCTAGGAGCAGTTTGTGGACCGCGTCTGTGAACGCCGCTCATAATTGTTTTTCACACATAAGTTATGCAAATGAGCTTTTATGGCAACTGGCATAACAATTAGCATCCTCCAGCAATATTTTAGCAGGTTAATTGCAAAATTTCTAAATTGTACATCTGACTTGTTAATTAGGCATGACAGAGGTGGTAAAATAGTTATCTTCAGGCAGTGGCAGCCAGGAGCTGCTTGAAATGCAAAGAGCAAGGATTGATTGGATTTGAGGGTTACAATTGTGGGAGCACTGCTGTTGTCAAGTGCCGCTGAGCAGCTCTGCTCCATCGGCTGCCTCAGAGCAAGAACCACGTCGGTGCTGAGAGGATCCTGCCAGTTACAAATCTGCTTTATTTAACTCTGAAACTCTCCGAATCCCGGCTGTGGGAAGCGCCCAGCTCCTGCCTATTCCTCGGTCTTGGGCCCATGGCAAGGGGAATCCATGGACTTGAAGCTGTAATTTTGATTTTATTTACAAATAGGCCTGAAAGTTCAGCTGCTGGCACAGATCAGCAAACACTTCTGTTTTTCAGCCCCAGTAAAAATGCCGTTGCTCATCCCCACCATGTGCTGAGAATTCTGCCGTTACTTCCCTTAAATTGCAACCTTTGCTGCCCAGTATTTTCAGATGGTGTTGGTTGCATTTTACAAGCTTTACTTCCTCAGCTTATTTTTCTTAAATCCTTGCTTTCATATATCTTTGTGTGTCTTATAATATTAATCATATTAAAATACAAAAACCCATGCCACTTGCAATAATCCCTTTTTAGGCTCTCAGAGGTATGTCTGGGTGATTTAAACAAGATTGGAACACGCAAGTCTTCATCCTGGAAATGTGTTCCAAACATCCCCCAATGCTGCCTGGAGCAGATAACAGTGTACTCAGCAGAGGTGCAGCCTCTTGAGTAACACCAGCACAATTGGCCAGCACAGGATCTTCTAAATACATTTTACTCTCTTTGACTGCTGATTTTGATATAAAATGCAGATTTCTGAGCTAGTTTAATATTTAATAAGTTAAAGGGTGATAACAAACAGAAAAAAAATGCCACTGAACAAGCACCTCTGGGAGCCAGAGCAGTCGGCGGCACGCTGTGAGCTGTGTGTGGCTGTGCCATTTGTCTGGGCTTTGCTGGGGGACTCAGTGTGTTGTGGCTTAAATAAAGTCAATCACATTTGAGTACCTATGTAGTACCTGTAAGCAAAAAGAAGATCAGCACAAGCACATGTGAAATTTCATGTCCTCTGTTTTCTCTATATGCATTCTCTTGATTTAACCACGTGGTTTTTAAAATTGGGATGTTATATTTTCATTTAAAAAGTAAATGTTCCTGAATGCATAACTGTTCCAATATTTTACACTTTCTTGTGACATGTGTATATGGAGTAAGTGCCATTTATGATATGTTGTCATCAATAATTTTGTCACAGAGAATAAAAGCCTTTAAACTCATCCACCCACTGGAACGTTTTATCATATTTATTTTAAGAGATATGAAATTAGCAGAACAATTGAGCTCTTTGTATATGGGAGATGCAAATGTAACTGAATATTTACCTTTAATGAAGGGCAGCATAAATATCTCAGTATCAATAAATTATATGCAAGAGCAGAATATTCCATAGGCGACTAATAAATAGTTCCTTTTTTCCCTGGATTCACAAACTGCATTGTCCTTTAGGATAGTTGAATTTACAGTACACAGTGAAATTAAATGTTGGTTAACTTTTGGAAACGATCCATCATAACTGGAAAATACTGGGGTTTGACTAAACGTAAATCACGCTTCTAAACCATTGCATTCCCTGATTAAATGCTCACTTGCACAATTTAAGGAAGAGTTTACTCAGTAGATAATACTTGGAATGGAGTAACCATTTTAATAAGGTTCATCGAGAGATTTCATCAGGGAACATTTCAGGTGTGTTATAGCTTTTGTCTTGTCATGGCACATGTCTTGGTACCGTCAGAGGAGTTCCAGAGCAGCACTCTCCTTGTTTGAGACAATAAGGAATTCCATAATACGTGTGAGCAGGGAAAGGCAGGACCCGCTGCATTGTGCTCCGTGTTTGAGCAAGCCGGTGAGTAAATACACCCTGTGGTTTAAATGTACATCACATTTTAACTGTCCTAATATTGATCATTCTATGGAGGAATGCTATGGAAGCCCACTGGTTATTAGTATAAAGAGGGTCAGAGGCAGAGCCGGGCACAAAGCAAGTACTCTCATGGTAATGATGCTGCTATTTATAGATCCCCATTTCATTAGTTGCGGAGTTTCAGGGAAGAGATTTTCTCTAGGGGAAATGGATACTTGAAGTTCATTTTCTTCCCGATGCACATTAAGGCAGAAACGTGAACAACCTTCAGGATAGGACACAGGGATGCAGATTTTGTGTGACCATTTTCCCGGTAGTTGTGTGCAGTGCCGACATGTGAATGCCGACTGCTGCTCCCACCTGGACCCGTTCCCAAGTACCCGAGCCACCATTTCTCTGTCGTGAGAGTCTTCTTCCCCCAAAGGAATTTTGTTTTTGCAGGGTGCCAGACCAGAAAAACTGAGCACTATTGCACTGTGTTGCTTTATAAAACTAACGCATCTGGATCACCTGACTTGGAGCAGCCTTGCTACACCTGGCACGCACCAGAGTGGATTTACTCACAGCACCTACCAACTACAGTCACAGTTAATCAAAACACGGCTGGGTCTTCTGATACTTACTCATAAATACAGAAATTTCTTGGAGTATCTGAAAACTCAGTTGTTTAACCATACTTAGTTTCCTTCTGTGAAATCCAGATAGTCAAAGCTCCCTATAATTTTTGTGTGCCTTTATTTCAAGAGCTTTCCTTCTTGGAATTCTTGATATCTTGATTTTTTTTTTTTTCCTTTAAGAGAATATTTACTTAGTTAGTATTCACTTAATTAGAACTGACTGTTTAATGTTTTCTGGGAGGGTATTTATGGTATTTTCTTTGCCATATTTGCATTCCAGAAATTAAGTCCCCATGCCATTATTCGGCAAGCCTTTCATACATTAGAATGATGAATTGAAAGCAGAAATGGGAAAAAGACTGCAATGCAATGAAAATTTAATCAGCGTCTTCTGCTGCTTTAATAAGGCAAATAATTCTTATTGGCCGCTGCGTTAAGGTTTCTAATATTTAATTCATAACAAACCTTGCATTATTCTGCAGCAGCATCGACAGCTCCACTTTGCTGCCTGCCAACAGGCAACCATAAAAACTTAAAAGCAGATGTAAATGTCTGAAACAAGGAGAATGATTGGGTCTAAAGCGGTCAGAAAAAATCAACAATATTGCCAGAGAGTTTGATAAATCCTTACATACACTTTAGCAAGGTACAAATGGTATTAATTAAACTCATTAAGTGTGTTGATTTTAAGTCTTTGAGGTACCTTTTTTGAAATGTGGGGTTTTTTTAGTTCCTGGAAACTCTCAAATGAAAGTGGATGCCAGGCTGGCAATGCAGGGTGCTGGACAGCTGGAACGATGTTATAATTCAGGCAGAATCAGTTAATTTTCGTATTTAGGGTATCTGTTACATTGCAATGGTAAAATCACTGTAATTTATATTACGTGTGCGTCTAATGCTGGAATTAAGCAAAGGAATAGGAGCTCATCCCCCTGCTCCCATTTCAGCTCTCTCAGCCGAGCAGTGAGAACCATCAATTACAAAATTCCACGCGTGGAAAAGCCCAGGTTGGTTTTTGGGTCTCCTCCTAAAGATTCTGCTGTCCGTGTGAGCTGCTGGAAGAGCGCTGATGGGATGTAGTGCCCCGAGTTGTGTGCGGGAGCTGTGACCCCGTGTGGGGGCCGGGTGTGAAAGCGGCTGTGGTGGTGGCACCCGGCCAGGGCTGGGTGCGAGCTCTTGTTACCGCAAAGGGCTGCGCCTGTTCTCATTTCTTCTTGAAATGGCTTAATTGGTGTCAGCACCCCAGGGATAAAGGCCTCCAACACTGAAATCCACACGATTCACCCTGTCTCTGCTCAGTGTAGGGAAACTGGTAACAACTGGTGGTGAATGAGGAGTGAACAGTGCTGTAACAATACTCGATGATGTTTGGGATGACAGAAATTAATACGCACTTGCTTGAAGAAAGCAATGATTAATGGCAGTGAGCAAGGGAATGCTGTCCCTCCTTTAACTCCACTTTGATGGGGATTGAAAAGCAAAAGGCTGTTTTCATTCTCTTGCACAAGCAGAGGTCATCCAGAGTACATTACAGCAATTTTTTCTCTCTGTTTTTATTTCATAAATATTATGATAAGCACAGATTAGATTTTTTTCATGGAGGCTTAAAAGGATATTTTCTGTCTGTTTGCTTTTTGTGCTCAATGAAAAAATCGGATTTCTTCTGTTTATGTGTGAGGTCGCTATATTCAGTGGAATAATTAGTACAATTAAGAATTTCAAAAGCTCACCATTGTGTTAGTTTTTCTGAGGTTTTACAGATGGAATTTCATGGTCTCCATTTCCAAAGTGCTGAGAGGTCAGAACAAGGCGAAGAGTGTTGGCGAGGAAAGAAAAAAAGGTTAAAGTTCTAAGATTCCTCATTGAATTGTTGATGTAAATATATTTTGCAAGATCCTCACACTTGTCAGTGGCTTTTTAAGCTATTTGATAAAGAATCTTTATACTACAAGGAGCCTGAAATAACACAACACTGCTTTGGATAATGAATTCTTCATCTAAGCAGAACTTTAAAACAAAGTACAATGTTGGCATTTTTTTCTTTGAGTGAGAGGGCTGATACATCTTTGGGATCCGACAGGAAGACATAAATTAATAGAGTTCTGGAGATCAGTTTCTCATTAATAATCCATTTTGTCATGGTTCTTGGCATTGTCAGCCTCGGAGCTGGTTCATATTTTGCTAAAGGATAAAAGCACATGATGTCTTAAGGCACAACATAAGGAGAAGGAGTTTATCATCTTCTGGAAAAACCATCTTTGAAAAAATAGATTGTTTTCCAGGAAATAAATGTCAATTGCGAGTTTTATGCATTTTTAATCTTCAAACAGGTTTTTTAATGTCTACAGTTGCAAAAATAGACTCTTGAGTTGGAAGAGGTTGTTGCCAACAGCCGTTGCCTTGCCTTTGTCCTCTCTGCTGGTTTGGGGTTTGATTTTTTAGAAGTTGCAGTAGATTCCAGATCTTTAATTCTGCTAGTTTGGAGAATCTGGCAGATTGTGTCCAAATTAAAACATATAATTGAAAAAAAAATATGGTTCTTCTTTCAGATGGGTAAACATGAAACCCTTGTTACATTTGAATTTTCCCAGCAGTGTGGGGCATCTCACAGACCACTGCACATTCCCCCAGTATTTTCAAATTGGAAAATGCTGCTTTTTCCTGAGTATGATGACATAAAGAGAGTCACCCTTTTGAAGTCTTAAATTTGGTATTTTATGTATCTTAAGGTAGTGGCAGATTGGCAAACAGCGTAACCACCAAAAGTGTTCAGCTTGAGCTGTCATCCCAAGTAAGGAAGAACAGAGATGTGATTTAGATGCCTGCCCTTTATTTTATATACTGAAGAATGACATAATGCAGATCTCCTCAGGAACGCGTGATGCGTTTGGAAAGGATAAAGGGGAGAAAGAAAAGATGACATTAGCCCAGATTGCTTAGCTGTAAGATTTAACTGGGCTCAAACATTTATAATTTAATCAAGGATAAATGGTCTACCTAAAATGGCGTAGAGGGAGGGAGTGGGAGGTTTTGGACAGAGGGCTGAAGGGAGCTGGGATCCTGCTAGAGTTGTAGTTGGGATGACTGGAAAGGAAGCAGCATGTCTGGAATGCTGACCAGAGCTGGCCCAGGGAGGAGCAACTGTGAGCACGATGGGGTGCAGCAGCACCTCGTCAGCACATTGGTTGGCAGATGTATCGTGATGGGGGCAGAGACATTGCTGCTGTGATGCTGGAGGAGCCCAGGCATGGGGTATCTCTGGTGGGGGTCCCACTGATCCGCTGGTCACGCGCCAGAGATGTTCCTAGGTTATTTGCATATAAACATACCAATTCGTTTGGATGGTCTTTTGATCTCCATGAGCTTAATGTTGACTCCTCAGGAACACACAGGACAGGGAATAGTGTGGGGGCCTCCTCCCCATGGTTCCTGGATGGGTGGGTCAGAGGTGCCGCCTGTCCTGGGTGAGCACTGGCCGGAGGAGTAGCAGCACTGCCGCTTGCCAGGGATGGAGGTGCAGCATTTACCCCATCAGCAGGAATGCTGAACCCTTTGTTGCCTGAAAACAGAGAAGGTTTGAATGATGAAGATTTAAAACATGCTTCCTTCCACGGAGTTGTAAAGGACATTTGTCTCAGCACATTGTAGTGAAATTTTAAAGAGCAGGTTTTGACAGGAGACATTTTGCTGACACAGAATATTTTGTTCACTTCTGACTCTCAAATAAGTGCTACTTCTGTCATAATGATTGATTTATATTCGGTTTAGACCATACATTTTGCATCCTCTTCTTTAGTGCTTGTGGCTCCATGGCTTCAGAACAGCCCAGTTTAACACTGGTACGAGCCTGGCATCACATTCACATTCCACTAATAAAACAAAATTGGTTGTAACGAGTTGTAGGTATTTTATGCTATGTATGTTTAGAATAAAATGATGATTTTTATTATTACCTGGAAAAAGTAAATTTTAAAATGAAGATTTCTTTTAAAAAATTGTTTTTAGAGAGTTGTAATTTAAATTGTTCCTAACAGTGCCTCGAAGGCCCAGTGACATGCAGAATGCTGCTCCCACAGCTCTTATTACAGGTGCTATAAAATTAAGTACTGAGCATCTTTGCCCACCCTGGGGATGTGCTGTGAGCTGCTCCTCCCGGTCTGGATCAGGCCCTCTGGCAGTACTGGAAACTTCAGCCTGGGTGGGCGGCTGCTCTGCATTTATATTAATCCAGTTTCTGCCCTTTATGTGCTGGACAAGAGTCTCAGCACATTTCAGTTTGTAAATACTCCAGGAAAAAAGCCTGGAGCCTTTGCTGTGAATTTTGTTTGGAACAAACTCCCCAGATAGCCAAGTCATTCTCCTGAGAGCAGAACCCTCACTGGAGCACGTGTGAGAGGTTTGAGGCAGAGGAAGCTGGTTTGTGTGCGTTTCTTAGACCATCAAGAGTCTGCTCTCCCTCGGGGTCTGGATCCAGACACCTTTGGCACCTGCAGTGGTGGCGTTTGGGTTTTGGTGACACAACTGGTGTCACAGCCTTGATTTCTCAGTGATCCTTTGGCAATGGCATCTGCTACTTCATGTCTTTGTAGGTGTTTAGGCAGAGCAGGTGTCTGGCCTGTGCAGCGTTCCGAGTGCCCAGTGGCACTGCAGTCCAGGAAAAAGAGGAGACTCCAGTATTTTCAGAAAAAGAAATAAGCTTGTCCCTAGTGGCTGCTCCAGTGGGACTGTCTGAATAACTGAGATTTTTATGTTAGCTGAGCTGGGGCAGTTCAGGACAGGCTGCACTGCAGGGCAGGAGTGAAGCCAGGGTTCATTCCTCCTGCCCAGGGCTTTGCCCATCAGCCCCTCAGAGCAGACGGGACTGTTCTGGCACGGCTGGACCTGCGTGGCAATGCCAGCATGGGCTGTGGGTGCACCAGCCACAGCCACCCACCAAACAATTCTGGATGAGGCCTTGGTCTTGCCCTTGAAAATTAATACTCATGCACATCTTATTATGGAATTTTATTACTGCTCCTTCCCATCTTTAAAAAATATCCCTAAGAATCCCTAAGAACATATGAAGAGCTGTGTCAGACCAGGTGTGCTCCCTGAGCCCTTCCTTGGCTGTGAGAGATGATTCTCTGTTCCCAGACCCGGGTGAGGAACAGGCAAAGGGTCAAATCCAGCTGCCTTTGGCTTTGCTGCAAACATATATATATTGAGATATTTCTTTCTTAGAGAACGAAGAATCTAATATTCAACAAGTCTTCAGGAAAAAAGGGGTTCCAAGATGTTACAGATTTTGGAAATATTTGACAATGTCAGCAGCATCAACTACTGACACAAAACCCTCTCTCCAGAAAATTTTTCACATTTGTGCCAAGAAAAGCAGCTTCGATGGAACATTTTCATAAACTATCATCAGTTATGCAGCAGCAGCTTCACAAATCAGAAATGATATCTTCAGGCACTGCTGTCAAGTGTTATTCAAATAATACCAGCCTCACATTTGAATAACAGCAGACATTTTGAATTAATTAATCAGATGAGATAGTCTAGGCCTTTTCTCATTAGTCTCTGGGTCAGGCATGGAAAGATATATGTGTTGGTGATGATATACTTGTCTTTAATCGTGATTTATGAAGATTTAGGATTGTGTGTGATTTGTCAAAGGTTCTGGGAAAAAGCTGGTGCATATTTCATTACCTAATCTGAGATTGATTTCGTGGTGCTGAGAGATAGAACCCTATTGTTGGGGGGGGCTGGGAAGCGCAGGTAGACACAGCATCCCAGGGTTTTACTGGCTTATCTTTGTGACTGTCAAACAACGCTGTAAACTTTTACTGCCAGCAGTTAACACTTCCTGCTTTAATTATAGGCAAATTCTTCATTCCGTCCAAAGGGGAAGTGGCAGTAGTTATTTAGTTAAAAAGCATAACAGACCTTATAGCTATGACCCAGAGTAAATCATGGACAAAGTTGGCAAATTTCATGGCTTGGTCATGGTGAAAATATAAAATTTCATGGTTTGTCACAGATTAATAGAAAAATCCTATTAAAACTGTGCAAATAACAACACAACAAGTTAGGTGGAGCTCCCTACATGGCACCTTCCTGCTCACAGCATTTATTTTAGGTTAGAATTGCTGCGAATGACACAAGGCCCTTTGCAGGCTTTTCTCCACTGCACTGTTTTCTATTCAGTTTAATTAGTAGTTGTTGTTTGGTTTGGACTGAATAATTATCATGTGATTGTTTTGAAGCATTATTTACATGAGAAAGCTTGTGTGACATTGCTGCTGCAGTGAAAGGGGCATGGGAAATGAAATATTTGAATACAAATGGTGTAGTTTTTTAAAATCCTTGAGATGGCTATATCTAATAACTCATCAGTAATCAGGACTTTTGGTATTGGAACAAGGTCTGAACAGTGCTGCGTCCTCGACCGCTGCCCACGTCTCTTAGATCAGCAGACCGTGGCCAAGCCCCGGGATCCCTGCAGATTGCTAATCGCATACCTCTTCATCTTTAATCAGGAAGTTCATGTCTTTTACTGTTCTTGGTACAATTTTGCAGCCTATCTGTCATGGCCACATGGCTCCGGCAATGCTCCGTGTCCATGCAGCCCCATCTCACACAGCCATCAGCCCTCCTGTTCAGCCTCCTACACTGACTGAAGGCCAGGGTGGGGCTTTAATACCCAGGGTTTATACTGTTTTATTTTTTACTGTTTTGGTTGCATCCAGAATTTTGATCAGTGGTTCAGGAATTGGGATTTAGGCCAAGATACTCCAAACACACTGAGCTCTTCCACTCGATCTTCTAGAGGGAGCAGTTTGTGCTGAAGTGGCCAATTTCAGAAGAAAATGGCAATTGTTCTACATTGGAATAATGATAAAAAAGAATCAAAGTCTCAGAATAAGGTCTTTTAAGAATGACATCAAATAGTCATTGCTGATAGCAGTCAGTAAGAGCTTTGTATTGTAAATAGCCCAGAATTGCGCATATGAAGCTTATTTTTAAAATGAGCTTGGGTTTTCTTCATGTGAGATTTTTCTTTCCAAATAGCAGGTTGAGAAACACGTTTTTAGGGGAAGGGTGCAATGGTTCAATAATCACACAAATATGAAATCTTAGCCTTTATGGGAGACAGAACAATGAGCTGGCAAAAAGGAAAAACACCACAACATGAGAAATTAGTTCATGATTCCTATTTAAGAAAAACACATTAATGAGTGTTGTTTATATCAAGTTTACAATTAACTGTTGTCAGCTCACCTCCATCAAGAGCTTCATCTGCACTCTGACCGACTACCAGGTTCAGGGAGTAATTAAAGAACAGCTAATCACAGAATCATTCAGTTTGGAAAATCCGTCTGAGACCATTGAGCACTGCCAAGGCCACCACTAACCCATATCTCCAGGTGCCACATATATATGGCTTTTAAATCCCTGCAGGGACGGGGACTCCACCACTGCCCTGAGCAGCCTGTGCCAGGGCTTGACAACCCCTTCTGTCAGAGGGTTGTCAAAAAAAAAAAAATTTTCCCAATATCCAACCTAAGTGTCCCCTGGCTCAACTTGAATCTGTTTCCTTTTGACCTGTCACTTGGGAGAAGAGGCTGACATCCACCTGGCTCCAGCCTCCTTCGGGTAGATATGGAGAGCAAGAAGGTTCCCTCTGAGCCTCAACCTTTTCCTCATCTTTTGTCACTGGAATTCCCTCCATATCCAGTAAGGGATGGAGATTCTCCTTAGCCCTCCTTTTGTTGCTAATGTATTGATAGAAACATTTGATTGCCTCTCATGGCAGTAGCCATGTGAAGTCCTAGCTGGACTTTGGCCCTTCTAATTTTCTTGCAGCATGGTCTCAGGGCAGTAGTTCTCCAGTGACAGTGTAGTAGTAATTTGTCTGCTTTCCCCATCACAAATAGACATGAAATATAGAAGGAAAGAGAAAAAATTTGTTTGGATTATTGATTAGTGTTTTGCTAATAAGAAATTAAAATTATTGACCACTGCCATTCTCTAGCTCTGCTTCCCCATGAGTTAGTTGGCAGCTGCAGCCGTGTTCAGCAGGGCTGTGGCTGGCCCAGGCTGGCAGCTGCTGCCTCAGGAGAAGGATGTTTAACCCTATTAGTCAGGTCATTTCGCTCTTTTTGTGGAGAGGTCAACAAAAAATATCTTTCTGTAGTCGACTTTCCCAGCTTTCCTTTTGAAAGTGAACGAATTACACCAGCTTCTGACCATGGTCCAGTGCCCAGATGTTGTGTGTGAGGGTGGGAGCTGCTGCCAGATGCTGAGGTGCTGTAGTTATCAATATTGTGTGTAAATTCTATCATATTTTGGTTAATAGAAGTTACGTAGACACAATTGAGAGGGGAGACCTGGCACATCAGCTCCCGGGGGCAGCTCCGGGAGGGACTCAATGCTTGAGGGTGGGAAGGGCCATCCATGGAGCTGAGTGTTCCCAATCAGGAGCACTGTTCCCAGCCAGGCAACAGTGCCTCACCCCTCTCTTCTGCCCCCGTTGCCTGTAGCTTCAGCCCTGCCCATGTGCCAGGGGACACTCCTGCAGCCAGCACAGCCACTTCCCAGGAATAGCAAGGTGGGAGTGGATCTGGGACACCACATCGAGAGCACGGTGGAATGTGAGGCTGATTGAGGAAATTCTTTGAGTTTTGCAGCGTTGCCAGTCAGAGCAAAGCATTAGATGTATAGGAATCACTGAATGCTGAGCCTGTGGGTTGTGTGGCCTTTGGGAAGATGATAGCTGGGTCCCTGCGTGACTGTTGGCTCTGCTCACGGCGCTTTCCCACGCTGCAGAGTGCAGAGTGCAGTGCAGTTGCAGTACAAACATACACTTCTGTATATTAAGCATGTGCATTAATATATTATTATTACTTGGACTAATAACAAATAGTAGTCAGTCAGTGAGATAAAAAAGGACAGAGTTCAATAGTAATTCGCAGACAGCTTAGCAATTACCCAGACAGCTTGCAGTCAGAAAAGCTGCTCAAATCTAGGATTACGAACTACACCGATGGCAGCTCTGCTGGGTGGGGTTTCACAGGATGATGTTTGCACATAGCTGTGGGACTTGGTTCCAGCACTTCTCCTGAGGAACTTCTCCTTTACAAGCCAGAATCAACAGCCGTAAAAAAACCTCCAAAAGCCAGGGGGCTGGTTTCCAGAACCAGTAAAAATTATTTTTAAGCATTTTTTTTCTGTATCAGAAAGATGTCTGTGCTTGCCAGGATCTTGGAGATTTTCATCCTTAATGACATAAATCCCAAATTCATTTCTGTGACAATAATCAGCATCAAACTACATGCGTGGCAACACAGATTTTGTGGTTTTGTTTTTAAAATCAGTGTGTTTCCTTGCTTTATAAGTGAAGGTGTCTTTTCTTCTCATTACTTTGGCTGGTTTCATTGATTCCTGTAGTGTTCTCTGTACCCACCACCCTGCCCTGGCAGGGCAGAGCTGCCCTGTGCCAGCAGAAGGCCAAGGGAGCACCTAAGTCTCATCTAAGCCTTGAGGCATAATCTCAAAACTTCTTTAGGAGGGGCGCCAGCAGAGCTGGTACCACTGTTCAGCATGCTCTGGGTGCAAGGGGTTGTGGGGATGCAGCAGATGTGGGGCTTGGGGATCTCACCCCACTGCTTGTGCTCCACAGCATCAGCCTGGGAGAGGAAAGACTTCGGATACAAACCTTGGGTTTGAAGCACTCGAATATCAAAGGAGTGCTGTTGGATTTTTAGGGCAGTACATGATTTTTTTATGGGGTGCATTAAATTCTGCTCCTCCAGCGGGCGTTAAAGCCACCTCATCACTTGGCACTGGAGGGGAGCACCGGCTCAGGAGCAGGAGAGACAGCTGTTAAGAGATTTCTATCTCAGCAGTCTTTTATGCCAATAGGATTCTGATTTGGGAATATAACAAGGCTTTAGGGACTAAAGTTAATAAATAACTGGTGTATTCCCTTTCCTTCTCCCTCTGCCTGGCCCCAGTGCCTTCTCAACCCAAGCAGTTATCAGTCCTCGGACTGATGGATTTGACATAAACTCATACATTCTTTAAGCACAAAGCCTTCCCCACAAATTTTGCTTCTAAAAGACTGTTGAATGGAAAAAAAGTCACTTGGGTGGTTAAGTGTCTGCACTCGGATGCTAGCAGTAAGTGCTGTTTTCAGCACTGGATTTGATCCCCTTGGCTGGGGGAAGCCAGGTGACGGGTCTGTGTTTTAGATCACATTTAGATCACATTCCTCCTGCCAGCAGGGACAAAATACCCTCTGTCTGCAGGGCTGACCCAGAGCACTGCCACAGTGTTTGTTGCAGGGGTGTGGCTGACAGACCATCTTGGGAATTAATTCAGATTCTTTAGTTACAATCATAGATAAAAGATCAAGTAATTTTCAGTCATTCCTGTTGTACCTGGTCCTGACTACTCATAGAATTGTTTAGATTGGGAAAGACCCAAAAGAGACTGTGCTTTTTGCATCAAATACCTCCTCATTGGACTTCAGAAGGAAGATTGGTAGACAAGGATGTTTGTAAATAACCTGAATGTGTACTAATTAATCTAAAGTTTGTAACTGATAAGAAAGGTATGGGCAACGTGGAGTTTTGTTCACAAATTTCAGAATACTTCCCAGCAGTCTCAAGGAATATTTAATACAAGGTTGTCAAATGCCAGGGAGTCCTGGGAACAGCTCGTGGCCCCCACTCAGGGCTGCCTGTCTTTCTGAGGGACATGGTATTGTCTGCTCTATGGGGACGTCCATTGATTTATGAAAATTAATGACATTATGACATTAAGTCCCAGTATCAAGATGGACTTCTTCCTCCCAGGAGAGGGACTGGGACATGAAATGTGTAATAGCCCCTCCAACCAAAAGATGTAGCTTGGAATTATCTCCATGAATTCACACTTCCTTGAAGTCCTTGCACTTAAGCCTCTCTTTAGCTTCCATTGCAGTTTTTCTGTCCTCATCCCATTCTGTAGGTATGCAAGATGGAGTTCAGCAATGATGCCATAACAACTATATCACAATACAGAAATTGCAATGGTTTAAATCTTTAAACTTGCATAACAAAGTTAATGGGAGCCTATCAGAAGTGTACATGCCACTATGTGTTTAGAAGTGGTTTTAAATTTAGCTTTAAATTTGCAAGACTGTTCTCAGGAATTCCAGAGCTGCCCCACAGGGAGTGAGAACGCAGTTGTCCATGTGCTCTACTCCAGAAAACACATGGCTGGCAAGGGACTAAGCTTGCTGTGTCCCTGTGAGCCCACTCTGCTGAGCCTTGGTGTGCAGCTGGAAATGGCATCCCGAAACGTTTGTGTTTGTTTGGATGAATCCAGGATGAATCTGTCATCTTCCTCCTTAGCCATGAAGTACTGCAGACTCAGCAGAGAAAGAAGAAAGGGCAGGAAGGGCTGTTCTGTGTCTTTCGGCTTCTCCCCCTCCACGAGGGCGAGTCTGATTCACACTGGGTACTCCAGCTGGAGAGATTCCTTTCTGCAGAGTGGTGCTGGCCATGGATCTGCTCTTTCCCAGCCTGTATCTCCACATTGACCATGGACAATGTTCTTTCTCCCTGTGAGGCAGCTCTGGAGTTTCTGAGCAGCTGGATGGCAGTAGGCTGTGGTGGTGGTATGTGGCTGATAGCTGGACTCCCTGTGCTGTGGTGCACATCCCGTTTCAGTTGTGCACTACAGCGAGGGAGCATTGTCTCTGGAGGGATAGTGGAGCAACTGCTGGCGCTGCAGCCACATACTCTGCCTGACGCTGCAGAGTTGATCAGTGCAGCATTGACATTTTGTTATCCTGAGAGACAGAAGCTGGAAGTGTTCTTGAAAGTGTAACCTCCAGCACCAGGCGGGTGACATGGGTGGGGGCACCTCTGCCCTCCACACGCCTGCCCGCCATGGAGGGGAGAGCCTGCCAGCGGCTGCACCAGCTCCTCCTTTGTTAGTCTGTGCAAGCAGAGCATTCCCCTGGGCAGATCTCCCTGCCCTTCCCAGCCCCTACCATAAGCAGGAATTGCACCATTGCGAGGCGAGGAGAGGGGGTGGCAGGGCTGCCAGAGGTTGGAGATGCCATCAGCTCCAGCCCCCAGCTCCCCAGCCAGGGTTTGGGCTGCTGGGTTTCGGTGTGTGGAAGGAGCAGCTGCGGTGGTGCCCTGGGGCTCTCCCTGCACTCTGCACGTGGCGGTGATGGCCAGTGGCATGACAGCCATGGGCATTCCCTGCTTCAGGCACAGTGCCCCTATCCCCACAGCGCGGGGACAGGCGGTGTCTTCACTGGTGCTGCTCTGGCACCATTGCAGGTTAGCTTCTGCTTGCCAGCAGAAAAAGAGGATGTCTGGTTATTCTTGGAGCAGGTAACGTAGTTTTTGTAGGATAATGCTGAGGTACTTGCACTGTGTTAAAAAAATTAATACACTTGTATTGCTACTGGATTTGGAGCCTGATTAGGATTGTTCCAGTACTGTAGTTTTAGCTTTTAATTACTTACTACATTACACAGTATCTACCACTGCTAATAGAGTACAGAACTGTCATAGCTTTTGTTTTAAAGTACAGGACTGTGTGGTGCTTAATTGTGGAACAGTGTTGTTCAATTACATCTGCAAGTGTTTAATAAAGTATGGCACAGAAACGCAAATCGGAGTGGCATGTGTTAATTGGTGTCCGCGTCATTGACTCCATTTGGTTACAGTGATCGCTGTGAGATGAGGACTGAGTGGCAGGTTGCCCAAATGGAGTCTTCATCCCCAACTCTTACCCATACCACTGGCACATGCCTGTGCTCTCCCAAATTTGCACAGATTTTCACACCATGCACACACATGGTGGTGTTATGAAGCATCGGTGGTCGTATCCCCTGCCCTGCTCCAGGGCTGCTGCTTCCCATTCCTGGCTGGCAGAGCATTGTGGCCAGGCACAAGGAGCTCTGGATACGACCCAGAGAGCTGGTCCCTTTCTCCAAGAACAGCTCAGGACTCCTCGAGTAATGGTGGGTGCTGCCCACCATTGCTTTTATCCTTTTTGCCCCCCACCCTGAGGAGCTGGGGCACTGGGGGCTGCCCCACGGCTGAGCCAGCTCCCCCAGAGTGGGCTCTGCTGTCTAGAGCCAATTCCCAGATGCAAACAAAGTGGTAATTACAGTTATTTCCTGAGTGGTGGTATTTTTCATATCAATGTTCTACTTTTTACCCAATTCCACTGAAATATTCTCGGGAAGTATTTCTTCTGGAATAAACATTTCAGCACATCAGGTTTGTTCCATAAGGGTTGATTGTCAAATTACAGCCTTCCTTCCTGTGAGCGCTGCGCTTTGGTATGGGATCAAATTGCATTAGGTATTTTTTCCTCCAGTAGAAACACAGAATAATAGTGATATCTTTGTTGTATCATATTTCTGAATGAAAAGTAATCACAAACAGATTTTCATGCGGCGTTGCTGCAGAGCAGGAATTCTTTTCCTGCCAGCCGGCCTCTCGAGGTGGTGCTGGGCTGGCCTGGTGGGTTTGGCTGGCGTCCCCTGCACAGTTCAGCGTCCCTTCATGTGCTCACCGCACGCACTTTCTGCGTTTTCTTGCCTGTGGTCCTCGAAGCCACCTAACATGCAGGTCATGTGCCCTTAATTTTCATTATGAATGGAGAGTAAAACGTGAAGGTTATTGCCTGGCAGTACAAATGCTCTGGGTTTTTTTATTTAGAAGCTCTATTAGAAGTGTCAGGAGTCCCATAACAAAGCTGGGCAAATATCCGCAGAGACACCTTGTTGAGAAAGGCAACTTGGATCTAAAAGGTTTGAATATGAATGTGGTTGTTTCTAATCAAGCAGTCTTTGAAAAGAATTCCCTACTAGTACTTACCTCTTTCTCTCTTTTTTACCTTTTTCCTTGTAATCTGTCTGATTTTCTCCTCAGGAAATGCTCCTCATGCCAGCCTGCAATGGGTGGGAAGGAGGCACAGCCAGGAGGGGACAGTGGGGCCAGGGGGGAAGCCCCACATCTAAATATCTTCAGATCCAGAAGTGTAGCTCAGGATTCAGGATGGATATGGTCAGAAAACTGCTGTCTTTTCAAAGTGAGCAGCCTGGCAAAAGTGGTCCAGTGTGGGGGTTTGGGGGACCACAGCAGAGGCACAGCTGGGGCGTCACAGCTATCTTGGACAAAACCAAATCCTTTAATTTAGGGCAGGAAAATGGATATATTTTGGACTTTGTCCATTCCTTGGACAAATGCATCCAGGCACGTGGGTCATGCAGGCTGGTGCTGATGTCTGCAGCGGATGCTCCCTTCACCCTAAGCGGGAACCAGCAGCGGAGACACCAGCACGGATGGGAACACTACCGTCGAGTGGAAAACGTGCCCATGTTTGAGCCAAACAGCAGTTGAAAAATTGAGTTCTAAATACTTTCCCTAAGTCAGTGTATTTATTCTAGCTTAGCAGTGACCATTGTGGCTCTGGTAACCTGCAAAGCTTGGGACCAGGTGAGGACAGGGACATCCCCTGGGAACTGCCATATCCCATTGGCCACATTGTTGCAGTTCCTGAAATCTGCCCGAGCTCACATTTCCAGTGCCACGCATGACTTCACGTAAATAACATGACCAGAGCCATGATGGCATGGGCGGGCCTGGGCCTTGGTGGGCGAGGGCAGGGGTCCCTCTGGACACAGGCGAAGGTATCCCGACAGAACTGTCCCCTGTCCCTCCTGCTGGACTCCTGTGGGATGCAGGGTGCTGTCCCCTGAATGTGCTCCCAGGGCACACCTTAGTTCTGATGCCTTCAGCGCACTTACAAAATCTCCCTTTTTTTTCTTTTTTTAATAAATTGTCAGTGTTTTTTCCCTCTATGAACCTGTAGCATCTGGCAGCAGGAAAGTACAGTAGGACTCGCTGGCACTGTGGTGCAGAGCCTCGAAGAATTCTGTATTGTGACAACACATCAAAATAAATTGCTGTCAACAGACCAAAACACCAAGTGCTGTGATTCAGTCTGACGTGTGAAGACTCAGACAGGCTGTCTTGACAAGTTGTGGTGGAGCACCTGCAATTGGCAGAAGACAGTGATATAAATCTGATTTGCCTGATATGCAGCACCTAGATATCGTTAATGTTGGTGACAATAACTCTGCATAACATTCCCCAGACATAGATCTGATTTTTTGTCTATTACTTGTGTTGTTTTTTGTCACTCTCTGATACTGGCTCTGCTTCTTTTCCCTTCTCAGGGTCTGCCTAGGAATTGCTTGGAATAATAAGCTGTGTTAAAAAAGGTAATAACAAATTAAGGTTTAGTTCAGCCTCTTCTTGAGTGGGAAAAGGCAGCGCTTGGCCCAGCTGCTCAAGGCAAAGGATACACCATGAAATTTTATTTTACACTAATCATAAAAATAATCACGGTGGAAGTTGTATTAATTCCCTCACTCGCAGCCCAAACATTTTAAATAGCAGGTTCAATGCCAGGAGCTGCAGTAAATCTTTTCTGAAACGTCTGTGGTTTTAAACTCCTGGAATAGGAGTGGGATCATTGAATAGGTGGTTAATTTTTACCTTTCATTATCAATAAATGGTAATTCTTTACAGTAGCAGGATATATCACAGCTGGTTTATGATCGTGTGAGACGTACCTTGGCTCTGGAGTTTAATTACTGGGAGTTCACACTGTCGTCTCTGCATCAACCCTTTCTCACCAGCACCAGTGGGATGGGTTTCATCTGGCATGGGCAGGCACGAGAACAAAATGGCCCATGTGAATTGGAATTTCTCCTGGTCACTGTCACCTGTGCATTTACAGTCTTGGGTTTTGAGATGTTTTTGCATGTGGCAGTCACCAATGATCCTGTTTTGCTGGTGACTCTTGACTTTGGGGCTGGAACCACCCCTGGAGCCCCAGTCTGGGCTGGGGCCGCATGTGGCCAGTGCCCTGGGGCAGGTCCTGGCACGGAGCTGCTCAGGGCACGTGTCCCACCTGGACTGGCGCGGGGATGGTCCCAGGGTTCGGGCGGAGCCATCAGGGCTGGAGTCAGATGCAAAGAGGCCACTGACTCGTGGCACTGTGGAGGGCTGCAGTGCTCCTGGTCTCAGGGTTTCTTTTTACATTCAGGAACTCCTTTGGCAGCAAACTTGGACGATGTCACCGTCCAGTTCGAGGGGCTGCAAGAGCAGAAAAGAGGTTTTTGAAATTACCATTCATTCTTGTCTGTATTGTTATTTTATCCCTTAAAGGCTGCTAATGAGAAATAGAGCCTCATTATGATTTTAAGGATGAGAGAGGAAGGCTTTTAATTAATGATATGTAAATGGTCTTGAATTGATTATGTTAGAATATCAAGAGAGATGGGTAGAAGCTGTGGTGTAATATATTTTAATTAAGAATTAATTAAAAATGATGGCAATTTCATAAAGCCTCACAGAAAATAGTGGAATTTACTTTCTGTCAGGAGTAAATTAGCCAGTGATTAAATAAAGGGCCTGCATTAATAGTGGAGTTATTTTTAAACTGTGCTATGAAGAATTGTGTAATTTTCCCTAAATAAGTAAAATAAAAATGTAATGTTTGCAAACAAGTTTTGGAAATGACAGAAGAATGCAAACTTAGTTTTCTGCCCTCCTTTTGCTATGATCCTTTGGAGCAGTGGCTTGAAGGGGCTCTATGGAGAGTAAAACCTGTGGTTCGGGCAGGGAGGGCCTAGCCCTGCGGCTGTGGTGGTGCAGGGCCTTGGTGGGGATGGTGGGGGCGACCTCTCTGGGGGTACATGGGGTCTGTACCCCCAGAACTGCGTCTGCCCAGCACCCCCAGCCTCTGACGTCCCTGCTGTGGAGGCTCCTCCACTGCACATACACACACCTCTCTGTATCTGCTGCTGAGAGTGCTCTGGGCTGGAGCATGGGAGGTACCTTCTCTTGTTCCTGTGCTGTGGGACCATCCAGTGCCTCCCTCCACCATGACTGTGCCCAGGTTTGGGGGTCCCATTCCCAGCAGAGCCCACCCTGCGCTGTCACTCTTGGTTGCGAGCAGACCCTGCAGGTCACTGGAGCAGCACTGGCATCCTCCAGCTGCCATAAAGGACCCCAGGTGCCATGGCAGTCCCTTTGGGGTGAGCAGGGAGGTGTCCCTTTACCTTCCGTCTTCAAACACCTCTGGGAAACCTCGCTGGTCTCTTCTGACCCCAGCACCACCCCTGGCTGGGAAGATCCACCCACCTCTGGCCCATGCAGGTGGCACAGTGGGGCTGGCACAGTGGGGACAGCTGCTCTGCTGCAGGGGAACCGTGGGGGGACCCCTGCCCGTCACCCACTGTGTGGGCAGGTAGTGGGGTGGCCGGTCTCATGGAGCCTGGGTGAGGGAAGGTCAGCAGCATGGGGTTTGTCAGGCGTGTGCTCTGTCCCCAGGGCATGTCTCCTTGGGATGGGGAGCTGTGCACCGGTGCACACCTGGGGAACAGACTAGGCTGCTGGTACAAATCCTGCAGGGGTTTCCGTGGGTCTGGGAAGGCTGCGGGCTGGCGAAATGCTCCCATGCTGGTGTGTTCCACGAGTTCCATGGCCTGGCACATGCTCTGCTGTAAATGGGCTTTATGCACTTGTTTAGGCTGCTGCTCACTGAAGAGCATTGCCATGGCAACTGCTCCGTCACATGCTGTACGCTCATGCGGTCGCCGAGATAAAGAGCACATTTTAAAGCAGCATATTCTTAATGTCGATGTCCTAAAATGCAATTTTTGATGATTATTATTATTTTACTGGGAGAATATTTGTGATAAGCGACCATGTCTCCTCAGTGTCTCTTAACTCCTTTTAGTACTACTGTGCTGGCGGAGGACCATGTGCCTGTGGTAATTTCTTTTTCATTTGTAGATTTTCACATAGAGATCATGAAATATTTGTTAGTTCAAGTCACAGTGTGGGGCCTCATGTCAATGGGATGCGAGCAGTTTTGTGGTGTTCAGCAGAGTTGGGCTCAGTGCTGCTGCCAGAGTGGCCAGTGCTCGACCCACGAACCTGTGCCCGCAGGAGAACCTGGCCCTGTGCACACCTCTTCTCCACTGCCTGTGGGATGCTGAGCTGCTGCTCGGTGTTCCCCCATGCCAGCACCACAGGACAGGCATGGCAGCAGGTTTGGCTCTCATGACGACGCTGCCACAGCTGCGCTGCTTCTGTCCCAGCCACGAACAGCTCATTGGAATGCAGGGTACCCACCTTTGCCCACTGCTGCCAGAGGCTTGTCACAGGCTGGAGAGCTATTTCAAAATGTATTTGTGTAAAGTTCTTTCCAACTTGCTGCCCAAGCCTGGAGGAGAGGAGAGCAGGGGCAGCCAGGCTGTGAGGTGGTTGTTAAATTGACTCAAAGCCCCTCAGGCACGTTCTCTGTGCAGCGCCACATCCCATCTCCTCGCTAACTGTTCCCAGGATCATCTCAGCCTCTCTGCCTGGCTGGCCCTGTGGCCAGGCCATCCCACACCAAAGGTTCTCTGTGAGAAAAAAGGGCTCCCAATGCAGCTTCCAAAGGTGTGTCCTCCTTGCATTTACATCCTTGTCTGTTTGAAGCCCCAGTCTTCGCTCCTTCAGTATTTTGCTGAGAACGAGAGGCATATGGATGGTTATTGGAAGATGCTGCTTCATATTTTGGTTGAACAGGGCAGGGATGGCATGAGTGTGTTTCTAAGAAACTCTTTTTCTTTAAGCAACTTTTATGTGACTGTAACCAGAAGTGTGTGTGTGAGCTTGGTCCCTGCAGTCAGCTGGGGCAGGGCTGTTCTGGCAGGTAGGACTCGGCACTCCTGCTGTCTGGTTGCACACCTGTTGCTGGGAATATCAATTCCATTCCCTACAGTTATTAACTCAGCAAACCCATCCTGGTGCACAAAGAGCACCAGAATAAAAGCGAGGAAGGGGCATTTTTGGTGTAAAGAGCTTCAGTCAGCTAGCTCATCAGAGCTGGGGGAGTGATCCAGGGGCTGGAAACTACCTTAGAATTAACTTCATTGGGTTTTAGATCAGGAGTCATCTCCTCTGGAAAAAACATGCATATAATCCCCATTGTGTGTCTCATCATAATCCTCCTCGTTGTCTTCTGAAGGCAGTGAAAGGTACAGAACAGCAGCAGTGCTCCCAGAATAGTGGAAATTTTCTGTAGGATTTTGTGGTTTGTCATATGTGTGGGCACCTGCCAGGCCCCCGTGCTCCGTGGCTCACTCCCCCGCTCTGCGTGTGACATCCTGAAAGGGGGGCTGGGTCACAAACCATCCCTCGTTCCCAGCTACAAAGACTGGAAGAATTAACATTCCTCACAATTATCCAACCGTCTTAATTACTTGCCCGATATTCTGCCTCAATATTAGCTGTCCAAATCATGTTGGGATTTTCTAGACACAACTTCTGCCAGTTTGTTAGCCAGGGGACTGAAAAAGAAGTAGAAAATCAGAGTCAAAATTGCTGCAGTGCTCTAGGTAATGTTCAAGCTGAGCCTGGAAGTGCTGGTAGCTCCTTGTGTCCAGTGCCAAAAGGATGAATAGGGCTGGGGTGGCAATGCCATACTGCAAGCGTTGGCAAACACTGTGTATGTGCATGTGTGCTCCAGGAGCAGCCCAGGGTCCAGCTGCAGCTCTGGTCTGGCTCCAGCCCATGTCCTGCCCCTGCCCTACCCTGCCCTACCCTGGGCGCCCTCGGCTGCAGGGCGCAGGGCTGGGAACAGGCAGCACAGCCACAGTCACCATCCCTTGTCTCCAACACCCAGCCCTGGGGAGCAGCGTTGCCTGTGCAGCCAGGCTGTTCACACCAGGATGCTCCTGCACATTAACATGCCGGGCGTGAGATATCTGTATCATCTCGCTCCCATCCTGCCTTTCTGACTGCAGGAAAAGGCCATTTTTTATCAGTTTCTGCTTTAGTGAAGCAAAAGGTCCTTTGGTTCCCATCCACTGTCTTGAAATGCAGAGTGTGTCATTGAAGAAAGCTCACAGGTCAGTCAAATGCCCCTGAAACTTTCTTTCCCAGCCAGGACATCTCCATCCTTCTGGCTGCAGGTGGTTTATGTTGTACCACAAATGGCCAATAAAGGTTTGTCATAACAGGAGTTCAGTAAGCAGAAGGACACGGGCGATAGTTTACAACTCCCGTGCTGTCTGGTGCCATTCATTAGCAGGTTCCATGCTAGTAATGAAATTTTACAGGTTGATCATTTAAATGCAGGTTAGAAATAATTTTGATGATCCAACTGAAAAAGTATCAGATACTGGTCAGTCTGCCTTTTTTCCCCCAGTCAATACACTGAGTGACACAAGGCCCAACACCCACGACTAGGCAATAGTTCGCTCATCATAAGGTTATTAATCACAGGGGATTTCACCCCAGTGCAGGGACGATGGATGGAGGGGTTTGGATGGAAAGGGAGCACGGCAGTGGTGCTATGGCATCATCCCTGCCAGTGCTTCTGTTAATCATGCCCTGAACCTTTGGTGTGATAGAGGAGATCCTCAGCACAGGTCTCCCTCTCTCTTTGTTCTGGGATGAGAACATGCCTGCTCTTGGCAGCGATGGTGATCAATGAGCAGTGCCTGGTATCACACCGGCATGGAGGGAGTGAGCCGGAGGGCGATCCCCTGAGAGCGGCGATTGGAGCGCTGTGCTTCGGAGCGAATGAGGAGGGAGACAGACAGGTTGTTTGAGAAAATTCCCTTTAGACCAAACACTGATGCTGAGCTGAGCTACAAACGCTTCTGCTGTACGAAGTGCAACTTTATCAGTGTTCTGGGTTAAATGCTGCTCCTGGAATGTACTGTGCGCTCTGCCTGCTGGCTCCTTCAGCCACATCTTCCCGCTGCTTGTCAGCATCAACTGTGCAGCGAGTCTCACTGTTATTGCACTAATTAATTACTTAATTTTTCAATTCATATTTTTATTTTATTTTTATTTTTATTTTCATTTTAATTTTCATTTTTATTTTCATTTTTATTTTCATTTTCATTTTTATTTTTATGTGAAGTGTCCCCTTGTTAGTGTCATAGAAGGGGTAAATGTGTCAGCAGGGAGGTGCAGGGGGACAGGACCCCACGGAGCGGTGGTGGCTGTGTGTCCCAGGGCACTGCTGCCTGCAGGATGCCCACTCCGTGGAACA
The DNA here is from genome assembly GCA_013397935.1 of Dasyornis broadbenti. NCBI lineage: Eukaryota > Metazoa > Chordata > Aves > Passeriformes > Dasyornithidae > Dasyornis > Dasyornis broadbenti. The sequence continues at coordinate 632,292 of VZRN01003151.1, read as the reverse complement.
GTGGAAATGTGTCATGGCTAGAGACGTGGGGCTTTCAGTGATTCAGTGTGTCTTTAATGAATTTAACAATCATGTGCAAATCCTTCCTCTTTAGAATGACCTTGTTGGCAGTTTGCTCCAGTATCAGATGCAAATCCAGTACCAGCTCATGTCTTCTATGGAAAATGCAGTATCGTAGAGCCATTTCAACATTTACTTCAGGAATTAGGGGATGTCTAATTAAATGTTTGGCATCTGCAATGTGCAAGTTTTGGTGCAGTGATATAAAAAATGTGAAATGTTAATATAAGGTTAATTTTGACCAATTCAACAGCTTGCTTTTAAGTTTCCAATTGACAGCCAAACGGCAAGGTTTAGTGCTAAGCTCCACATTGCAGCTTATCTCTCCTTAATTAAAATTAAAATGTGAGCAACAACACAGAGATATTTTGCAGCATTCTGGAAGAGGAGAAGCAGAAGCTCGAGTGATGGTTGTTTAATAAGATTATAATTGGAGAGTTAAAGCCTTGTGATCTATGTGGAGACTGGTTTGGTGCTGGTGCAGCTCTGTGGCAGGCGAGCCCCAGGTGCCTGGCCAAGCATCCCTTGCCGACATCTGGAACCAGTTGCAATACATCACTGTCAAAACTGCTTTCTATACGTATCTGCATTTACACATTAGTTACTCACGCAGCACTCATCAAAAAAGCTGAACAATCTTGACACGGTGTCCCTGGTGGAACGGCAAAGGTGAACCGAAGTTGGGAGGCAGTGTCTCGCGTCACTGTCTGCTGAGCTTTTACAACAGGAAGCCTGATTAAAACTGAAAGGAAAAATTTATTGTCAGCTTCTGCTTTGTATCATTTTTACCTACAAAAAGAGTATTTTGTTTCATACAAAGCAGTTGATAATGGGGCCAGAGATGCTCTTAACTTTCATCACTGTCTTCACTGCAGTGGTGCTTTGCCAGGCCAGTCATCGCACAGGGCTTCAGGTAGGCTTTGGGTGTCCGATTATCCACAGAATTTCCTCTTTCTTGCCCTGTTCTTGCTCTGAATTACAGAATCCATCTATGGTTAATTTAGTTTTGTTGCACAGCGATTGATGGAACACGGACCGAGTAAGTCCAGCCAGGATGTTGGTATTACTGAAGGATATGTGTTCTGTCGCAGTGCTTGTGTCTGCCGGCAGGCTGGGGGCTGCCGAGCAGGAAAGAAAATAACTGAGAACTTCCTTGGGAGTTCAGGGATTAGGAGTTAATTAGGAGTCAAAAGTAAACACGCTGAGGAGCCAGAACAACAGAAGAATGGAGCTCCCCAGACTTGTTATTTAGGATGGGAACTAACAGCTTTGGTGAAACAGGAGGTTTCACTTGGTGCAAGGTTCAAGGGGAGGTGATGCAGGGTGGGGTGTTTATTTTCTCCATCGAAAATGGCAAGTGTGCCCTTGCAGTGAGAGCTCTTGCCATGTGTGCCAGGGCAGCCGTGCTGCGAGTGCTGCTGCTCCCTTCGGTGTGCCTGATCTGAGGAGCTTGGGGTGGTTCCTGCACACCAGGTAGGTGAGGAGTAAATGGAGCATGGAGTTACTTAGTTTAGTTCTTTCCTCTGGAAGAGAGGAAAAGGATCCTGGAGTATGAGAAGCACAACTCATGTTTCAGAGTTGCCTCAACTGTGGCGTTGATGCCACATGATGCTTCATGACTTGCTGTTTTCATTAGACATGTCCAGAACTCTGGCGATGGCTATGAAGTGTCTCTCTAACTCGTGGTTGCTCCGGTAAGCAGACAAACAAGAAATATTGCAAAGGCTGGGAGCTGGAGGTGCTTTATCTTCAGTGATTTCAGCTGTTCGTGTGTTTGTAACATTTCTGAGTGGTGTTTTTGGCAATGTACTCATAAACTCTGCATGGAAAAGCACAAGAGAATCTGTGCAGGATTCAGTCCTGTTTAAGCTGATAATGAGAAAAGGCAAAATGCTGTGTGGAAACATGCACATCATCTCCCCAGTGCTCCACACTGTGCTTTGCATGTGCAGGTGACATTCAGTGGCCACTCACAGTCTCAGCACATGCAGAGCCAGAGGTGCAGGTGATTCCAGTGCTTAAAATGAAACCAGGACAGACCCAGCTCTGCTGATCATGACTTCTGTTGGGGCTGATAATCTCTCTTCAGGATGCTGACACAAATGGCATTATCTGGGTTTTACAGATGGGCAGAATGTGATGAAATCAAAGTTCATTTTAAAGAAAACAAAAATAACTGAAGTGGATTGACTTTATTCAACTGCTTGTCTCAGCGCTGCACTCCGGTACCACAAGCTTTGCTGAAAGCAAACAAAATCAGTGCCCAATGAGCCCAGACTGGAATTCCAAACAATAGCAACTCCGAATCAATCTGATTTCCTCCAGGCTTTACCTTCAGTGCAAGACCTGACTTCGCAGAATCGGAACAAAACGTGAGTGATGCATGAAATGAAAATTTCCTGCCTGGTGTGTAGAATAAAAACAGCCTAAGGCGTGAGGCTGCTGCAGCATGTGGCTCACACAAGGCTCACATGTGGTTCACATGCAGCCAAAGGAATGAGCCAGGCCCAAGCATCTGCCAGCAGAAACCATCCTGTTGTGGAAAAGTTCCAGGTTATTTGTTATCTCCTTTGGGACCTTTGGAAAAGCTCCACGATTTGACTGATTTTATCATCTAATCTCCATAGAGGATTGTTGGGGGAGGTGGCTTTGGGGTGTCAGGACAGCCTTCACAGACCCTGTTCTGCCTTAGTGACAGTGCTGGAGTGTCCCACAGCCATCAGGGAGGATGTCAGCCTGTGTGGGGCTGGCAGAGAAACAGACAATGTCCTCAGTCCTAGTGTGGCACATGTTCCCATGGCCAGTGTCACCTCCCAGCACCGTGGACATGCGAACACCTGGAGACTCTGACCTTCTCCATCCTTCTGGCAAGGAGAAGTGAAAAGCTTTAAGGAACTTGATTTTAGTTGTGAATCCTGGATAAAATGTATTTTTTTGGCTAAAAATCCATGTAAACTCATTATTGCCACAATAGGGTTAAAAAAAATCAACCCAAAGCCTGATCTCCTGATCAGATGGAGGCTGATGGTGGCGAGCAGCAGATGCCGAAGGAACAGGTCACAGGTCAGGTGTGCAGGGAAGATCCTTGTGATGCATTGCCCAAGCTGGTGATCGTGAGCAGGGTGTACCAAGCAGGAGGTCACCTCAGCAGGGTCACAGGGGGCTGCACAGGCTCTGATGGGCCCTTCAGCCACTCCTGGTCCTGGCGTGTGCACAGCCTCCCTTGGCCCTGCCAGCTTCTGCCCCTTCCTGTGTGACAGATGGAGAGCAAGTCAGGAGGTGATCCAGACTGGCCACCTCTGGCTCTGTTGGCAGTGCCAAGCAAGCCCAGACAAGGAGGATGCTCAGATGGCACTGGCCCCACTGTCACACCAGGGGCACCCCCATCCCCCTGGGGCTGGGAGAGCCCCTGCAGGTGCTGGTGCCCCTTGAGCAGGAACCTCCTGCCCTGTGCAGCTTCAACCCTAAGTTTTATTATGAATTAAGAGTAAAACTCCTTCTCTGCCACAGAAAAAAACTACCTCCATTTTTCAGAGAGCCTCTGTTTATATAGTTTATGGGAGAAGAGGGCTCTTAATATTTCAGTGTCATGACCATAAAATGAAAAGGTTACTGCTTGCTGCAAAGGCTTGCTTGGATCCAGCACCAATTAATTTTCAATCTGAAATATATGTCTCCTGGCCGTCTCACAACAGCCGGGAGCGGGAGGTTCCTCTTTAACACATTTGAGCCACAAACCCGGTTAAAGGATTAGCCAGCTTTTTCCATGCTATTTTGTTCGCCCCCATTGGGGATTCCCATTATCCTTGATAGACTGTTAGCCCTGACAGTGGGATATGACAGTGTGAGTTTTCCTCCTCCTCGGCACGGTGGCCACAAAAGGCTGCTCAGACCTCGGCTTTCATTTCCATTACGGGTACAGCGGCAGCATATGCTAAAGGCAGCATTACTGTGCTGAGTTGCTCCTGCAGAATTATCTGCAATGGTTTAATTTCTCTGTGCGCGGCAGCCCTGGAGCCGGGCAGAGTTGCCAGCCTGCCCTCCCCTGCTCCGAGTAACGTCCGGGGGCACAGTAAGGATTGGAGCTGTACCAGAGCATTGCAAACACACGCTGACTTTGTGGAGGGTGGATGAGCTTCTCTTTATCTTTATTTATTAATAAAAGAAGGAATGCCTTGGGAAACAAAAGGTTTTAATGGCTGGTGCTTGGTATCCTTGACAACAATCCCCAAAGAATATTACATTAGGGCACCAGAGAACTTTTAAAAATAAGTAATGGAATTCCGTCTCTGTTATGCTTTTAGTAGTCATTTCGGCCATGGTGCAGCGAGGTCATAAGCTGAGCTCAGTGAAGGGAGCCAGAACACGAAATGATGCTGAGAGAACGTCTGGGAGATGAGAGGTACAGAATTACAAGCGAAAGTGCAGGCCTGCTGAGGCAATTACAGCTTAATGGGGTCATTTGGAAGGCAATTGCCAGGGGTTAATGTAGTATGGAGAGATGAGGTGAGATTGAAGTGAAATTTGGGTCTGGAAATGTGTTAAGATGAAAGATCAGAGTGCAGCAGATTCTGCAGTGCAGAAGGTTTATATCATGCAAAAAATTTGAGAAAAATGTAAAAGTAGTAGCCAGATGTTTCAAAATAAATAAATAAAACCTTAAGTAAATGCTTAAAAAAAGTGAAATAGCTGCATCAAAACACCCTGTGCTGGGAAGGGTGGCAGTAAGCATGGCAGGGTTTGATACCACAGAAAAGGGCTGGTTTGGAGCAAAAGTTGTGTTGCGTTTGCACATATGCCCAGACAATGTGGTTCCTTACTGACACGACAGAGTGCCTGATGAAACGCTGACTGTTCGCTCAGCTGTTGTGCCTTGTTTTGAAAAATCCATTGTTTTCAAACAAAACGCGAGCAACAGTCCTCTATACACATATTTTGATATATTTGCAATGGATTCATCACATTATCTTTTCAGGCATTAAAATAATACTCATAAGATGTCAAAATATTGCAGGAATGTAAGCTAGCATTCTTTGAGAGTGGGTATTTGGGTTCTGAGAAGTATGCTTAAATATTACAGGTGTTTAAATTAAAAATGTCAAGCCATGAAGGCATAATGGAAGTAATCATTTTTACACAGTTTTAAGCCCCGGTGTTGGAGAAAGCTCTGCATTCCAGACTATTGTGAGGGAGCGAGTTCATAAGCATTCAGAGGACAAAAGAGATCATTATGCTTTGTTACCTCAGCCAGTTCATTACCTTAATTGCTGAGCGTAATCCAGTCTTGGAAGAAAACTCTGGGGCTTTAAGGAGATCAGCACTGGCACCCTGTGACACAGAAAATGGGAGCCCTTTCCTGCTCCACGGCCACTCCAGGCACGCTAAACCTTGATCAAAGGCTGAACTTCTTCGAGGGTCGGCCATGTGAAAATCCCCCGGAGCGGTGCCGAGCGCTGAACCGTGATGGAGCCGCGGGCTCGGCCGCGCTCCGGCGGCAGCGTGACCGTCCCGCATCGCTGCCCGGCGAGCGGCACCGCGACTCGGCACGGCGGAGTCTGAACGGAGCCTTCCTCGGCGGGGGCACCACGGCTGTGCCCCCGCTCGGCTCCCAGGGCAGAGAGATGGGCACGGGCGATCCCCGCAGCCGCCGCTCCCGAATCCTGCCGGGCCCCACGCGAGGAGAGGCTGGCGCTGGGCTCCCGAGTGATGCCGAGGCATTTCTGGGGAAGATCAGATTTGTTGTAAATACATTAGAGCAGGATTTTTACCCCTGTTTCTTTCTCTGTGTGTGTGTGTGTGTGTGTGTGTTTTGTATTTGGTTATCCAAGCCGATGATATGGGCATTCCCCCCCGTACAGTTGCATATATTAAGGCTTTTAAGAAATATAGTATAACAAAAAATATGACCTTTAAAAGCATGGTTGAGTTGCATTCATTTTATAACCATCAAAGCAACTCTTTACTGTTGTAAGGTAGAAAAATCAATGATGCAATCTTTTTCCTTTTGCCTCGTGCAATCCGTAATTGAAATGGAAAATCAAATGAACGGCTAACAGATAATTGTTTTATCAATATTCCCTGCCTGCCCTACAAGGGTCAGCCTAGAATGATCATGAGCCACGGATATGATGAGGACAAAATGTGAAATTGAACAGCAAGGAGGCAATAAATCAACCTTGACAAGAAAGAGTGACCAGCATGTAGCTCTTGTAGGCAGCTTTTGGGACACTTTTTGTCTCAGGTGTCTGCACTGATTTAAAAATGTGAGAATATAATATTTGAAGCTCTACCAGCGGGTAAACAACTGCAGACTATTTCTAGGTTAAGGCATCATCAAAGCAAACATGCTGCAGCTGAAAAAATGAGTATATTGGGGCATAGTGGGAAAAATCCCACAGTAAAACAACAGGGGAATAGAGGAATATTCTGGGGCTGTTGCATGAAATTTTCCCTCTTCCTAGCTAGTGTAAAAAACCCAAAAATATAGTAAATATATTAAAATGCATTTTTCAGGCTGCTCTTTTGCTGCTCCATTGGGCATGAAAAATGCTTTCCATCGTATTGCTGGTATTTTGGGAGCTCCTTGATCCCAGGTGCGGAGCAGCCTGTCTCCTGCCCGGAGGCCCATCTGATAAGGGCCATTTTGGCGTCAGGGCAGCTCATGGGCAGTGGAGGTGTCAGGGGGATGGGGACAGGTACTGCTCCTCCTGCACAGCCCCCTTTGCTCATCATTTGATCCTTCAGTTTTTCCACTCAGGACTGGACAGGTTTTTGCTCTAATTTTGAAAAACATTGATTTAAAAGAATGAAGTCTGGGTGCATTTCCTAATTGTAACACTGAAAGGCAGCTCTGATATAACACTACCAAGGGCTTGAGCCCCAGCTGGGCCACTTCCAAATCCTGGGGCAGATCCTCATCTGGTGCCAGTTGTGAAGCCACAATCATTTACCCCAGCTGAGAACCCTCTAGGTTTTCATAGGTTTTGCTGTTAAACCAGGCAGATGTTTCTCTCCTGGGCTACTGCAGACATTGGTCTTGTGGCAGTGGGAAATGGTGTGAGAACAGACTCACAAAAGCTGTCAGGGCTCAGGTTAAAAGCCTGGAAAAGCTGTGGGACCCCCTAGAGCAGGGGGAGCCTGTGCCAGATTCCACTGGGGGGTGTTGGACCCCTGGGCTCGGCTGTCCTGTGGGAGCCCCTGCGGCAGGGGAGCCTCTGGCCATCCACAGCCATCTCACGGGGTTGGGAGCCAGGTGAGGTTTAGGGAAGGCTCCTAGGTGAAGGAGTGAGTCGAGATCGTACATGACACATGCAGAGTTACGAGACAAATGCCTTTTTGCTCCATAGGTAAAGTCTGCCTGTGTTTGCTGTGAGAAGCCCAGGCCCTGGGCAGCTCTGAGGAGGTCTGCTGCTGTGCCCTGGCACCCCCACTGTCGAACCCCTCCTCTGGCCACGGGGAGTCAAAGGGTGCCTTCCCTTCCTGCAGACAGTCTCTGATGCTGGTGTCCCTCTTGGTGTCCCCCCAATGGCTCATGGACCAGGAGAAGATGTCTTTGTTCAGGGAGGGCTGACTTGGGATGAAGAAGGGGACATTGTCAGGAGCCTCCAAGCGCTCTTCCCACCAGGTCCTGTTCTTGTTTCAGCTGCAGGAGAGAGATGTTGGGGTGCATCAGAGCAGCAGCTGGTCTGGCCAGTGTGCTCCTGCTCCCTTCCCTGGGCACCATGTATGGGAATCCACCTACCTGTCCCGTCCTGTCCCGTCCCGTCCCGTCCCATCCCATCCCATCCCATCCCATCCCATCCTTGCACCAGCAGAGGTTTAGCAGAGACTGGTTTGGGTGGCGTCTGCATCTGAAGGATGCTAGGCTGGGAAACCATCCTGAAAGCTTTATTTTTAACCTTGGCTCTTGTGTCCTGTGGTGTCCCTGGGGAGGAGGGGGTCTGGCGCGCGCCTGGTCTTGGAAACAGCAATATCAAGAATCCAGCAAAATAGATTGCCAGCATGGAGAATATTTTTTATTTTAAGCATAGTATTTTAAACACACCATGTCCTGCTTCCCCAGAGGCAAGGCTGAGAGACTTTAAAACTATTTTTTACAATTGGTTTTTCAAATTCATTTCTCATCAGGCCTTTTCCCACATACAGCCAGGTGTGATGCTGGCAGTGCCACAGCCCCTGCCCTGGGGTGTTTACGCAGCCAGAGGGGTGGATCCAGGGGAGCCTCGCAGGGGCCGTCTCCTGCCCACAAAGGGGGACATCTCCAGAAAACTGCTGGGCCATGGGAGCACAGCTCCTTGCCCTGCATGGAGGTGTGTGCCATGGCACCATGGGGCTGGGCACCATGAGGGGCACGGCTAGGCAGCCCTGCCCACCCCCTCTGGCCACCTCGGGGGCACACGGGAATCGCCTCCCGCTTTTATCTCTGATGTAATGAAGTGTCAACTGCTGCCATCACTGTCCTCCATGTCCTTGAAACTCACACGGTTTAACCAAGAGCCTCTCCAATTTATCAGCAGTTAAAAATAGAGGGAAGGCTGCGAAGGACAGCCCCTGCTCCCCAGGAGCCGAGGCCGTGTGTGGGAGTGTGACCTCTGCAGTCCGGTAGGACAGGGGATGTGTCCCTCGTCCTGCTCAGCAAGAGCATTTCTGTCCTGTCTGAACGTGGCTCTTGAGGGCTGGAGATTAATCCAGCTGTGTGACGGGATGTATGGACACACACAAAAGATCAGATCAGATCATTACAGGCAGTAACTGCTTCCATAACAGTATCTGCCGAGCCCACAGTATCTGTAGGTCTTCTAATGAGCACGGCATAAATCCAGGTGGGCAGAGAGGCACGAGCGTGATCTGCTGCGATGGAACATGCAGCCTGCAAGTGCCCTAAATACATATTTACACCATGGAGCTACTGGCTCTGAAGAAGCTGTTCAAGCTGCCAGGCTGCTAATCCACATTTAATGCCGCTGGTCTGTCAGGTGAAAATGTTGTGTAAAATGATCCCCACTACAATATCTGCTGCTTGGGGGCTGAGCACGTTCAAGGCCAATGTGTGTGTCCCGTCCTTGGCACATCTATGCCCCAGCCTGAAACACAAGAAAGCCCAGCTTGGCCATGAGCATCTTCAGTTGCAATTGACATCCCTGGAGTCTGGGTGTGGATGAGCATGACAGGGTTTGGGCTTGGAGAGGAATGGGGCTGGGGCTGAGTGTGGAGGTCTCAGCATTCTGCTGCCTCTCCTTCCCACAGCCATGTGGTGACAGTCTCATCACAGTGGCAATGGTTGGACTGGGTTGCTGGGTTGGAGCTGCGGATGTGTGGTACCAGTCCCCTGGGTTTGGGCTGGGCAGGGACCCACCTCATTGTGATTTGAGTTTGGAGGGAACAGGATGGCGGCACATTTGTTTTTACTGACATTGATATAATAATTTAGTTTCCTTCATGAATTAGATTTGGGGAATTTGAAACTTAACTCTGGTAGTGCTTCTCCCAATTTATTGCATATGCTTAAATAAACATGTTGAATTAACTTTATAAGGCTTGTAAAAACTACAGATAAAACCGCTCTAGAAAATCAACATTCTAAATCATGCTAAGTCTCTTCCCATTCTGCTCATCCTCTAGCAGGGCATTGACAAAAATATGAAATTGATTTGGTTGAAGGGTGTTAAAGAGCCGACAGCCAAATGTCACAAACAATGAATGGCTGCAGTGTTGAGAAAATCAATAGGGAGGTTAAAGCCGGGCTTGTGAAAGACTTGGCAGACTGCTCTGTTCCAGGAAGATATCTGTCTTCTGGCCTTGGTTGCATGATCAAAAGGAAAACTTGATAGGTTTAATGAAGGGAGATACTGTAAAACTGACAACAGAAATATAGACACTGTGGTAAACTGCAGTGCACATCAGCGAGTGGGGCTATTAGATACATTTTTCAGTCTGAAAAAATATTTATAGGTAAAGATGTCAAAAAAATATTAGTGCATTCCTCCATTTTTCCCCTCTTGTTCCCAATCACACCCGTGTTTGCATGGTGCAAACAAAGCTTTGGCTCTGGGTTTAATTGTACAACATGATGGCAAACGTATAGGGCAAAATAATTAGCATGATAATTAGCAAATCGTAATGTTTTCAAATAATTACGTGATGAGATTGCAGAGCCAAAGTGAGATTGGAATATCATCTTTACTTGGAGATGGCATTTCAGCAAATCATAAAAGAAAGTGAAAACAAGCCCCTGCTCTATCAATTAAAGGTGAGACCATGTGACACCTACTCTCCGTCGTCCACCCGACAGCTTTCGTGCAGGCACTGTGTCTCACTCTGCCCTTGATAAATACATAGCTGGGCTTAAAATCAGTTTTGTGAATATTAGATCCGCAAATATAAATGAGGATGCCAGCCATTAAAAAAGGTTAATAATGTTAGTTTGGTTCTGAAATCAGCTTGTAAACAAAATTTGCCCTGCTTTACACCTGACCTATTAGCAGTACTCTTATGTAACGTATCACATCATTAGAGAAAAAAATTGCATCAGGGCTGAGTTATTCCTTTCCAGTGTTCCCAAACACTGCATCACACTTAAGCCTAAACTGTGTAGCAGTATTTGAAATAACGTGGCCCCTTTGCAGTGTGTATTTCCCTGCCCTGTGTCAGGCCTGAATGTTCCCTTCCCAAGCCTGGTTGGGCTCGGTGTCGCCTGTCAGTTCTGGGTATCTTGTCTATCCTGTCTATTGAAGCTCCTTCTGTTTTTTCTTCTTTTTTTTTTTTTTTTCCTAGAAAAATGAACTCATTAGTTTAAAACTCCCAAATGCCACATTCGGCTCAAACAGCGAAGATGATAACCTGTAAAAAAAGAGGAGAAAAGAGAGAAGGAGGCTGGCAGGTTTTCTGCAAGTGGACGCTGTAATAAAAATGCCCCCTACTTTGTCGGGATGGGGTTTGGAGGGCTGCTGCCATATGTTACTTTCCTTTTTAGCTGGGATTATGCCATCATTATTGCTGATAAAAGCTGTTTACTGCCTTGGCAGAGGAGTGATGCTTGGCGCAGTTTGGGAGCCGCCATTCAGTTTACAGAGAAGTGCATTTAGTGCCAGATGCTGGGATCCAGGGGCTTTGTTATCTTTTCCCATTATTGGGATCATCCATTGTCTGTTTTTTTTTTCCTTTTAACTTAGCTCTGGCTTTGTTGTTTGTGTTTTGGATTCACTTGCTGTCAGGCAGGTGACAGGGCAAGTTTTAGCTCACCAGGCAGCGCTGGGCTCAGCCCTGCAGCTGGTGGTTTGTGAGGACCATGTCTCCTCCTGGCACTGCCGCAGGAGGTGTTGGGTTTTTGTTCCGCCAGCCCTGTCCTGGACGAGGTGATAGTGCCTGTGGAGGAACCCAGGTGAGGAGCATCCCTGCATGGGAGTCGGCATGGATATTCCTAGAAATCTCAGTGCCCAGGGTCTGGCACAACCATGGGGCAGCAGTGAAGGAAGAGGTGCAGAAAATGTCTGAATGAACAAGATCATATTTCAGTGTGAAGGTGGCATTAATTCATATATAAATTCTCTGAGTGAGGACGAACAGAGCTGTTAGCCAGACAGCAATGCTGTTGGTGCCAGACTTTCCCTTAAAAACAGTGGTGGTGTCCACAGAGAAGGGACCATATGTAGGCTGGATCATACTAAAAGCTGAGGGAGAAGAGGACGAGGCGCGCAGTGCCAGGGTAGTGACCATGCCACCGGGTACCTGCTCTATGGTGGAGGCTGGGGCACTTCAGGGTTCTGCCCCTGTGGCCACATGAGCTGCCCTGGCACCAACCCGGTGCCGTGATGCTGTACACACCAGATCCATGTCTCCTGGACCTGCGCCTGGATGCACCTGAGGCCAGCCCCTTGTGGCAGCACCAGCACCTTGGATGAAGTACTGCCAGCTGGGGCTTTGCCCTGTGTTCTTGTGGTAAGGAGGAGCAGTTGTGGCATGCATGGTGTGGTGGGGCTCTAACCCTGAGCTGGCACATGGTCTGCCCCCAGTGAGCACCTCCACACCACTGGTCTGGGTGGCTTCTTCCCAGCCACAGCCCCAAGCTTCCACCAGGCATCTTCTGGCTTCCAACTGGGAATCAGACTGGGTGTGTCTGTAAATCTCACCCTTGCTGGAGACAAGGCCTTGCTATTCCCAGAAGGACTTCCCAGAGCCCACAGCCTTTGTGTTGTGTTTGGGGCCCCTTAGGCACTCTGGGTGTGGGTCGCAGGGCTCTGGTGACCCCTGTGCCACTGCCCCTGTGCCACTGCCACCCTGTGGCACCAGTGCCACACCAGGCAAGTCAGCAGAGCTGCGGTGCAGGGCTGTCATGGAGCTCCCCTTCACCTCCTTTGCTCCAGTATTCTTTGGGGAAGAGGCTGTGACCTTATTTCTCCTGCTAAGAGAGATGCATCTGGAACCAAATGAGGGCAGTAAAGTATAATAGAAGGCTTTACAAATGAAAGTTTTGTTTCTGCTGGTGCAATACCTTGTTTCCCCCTCTTGTATCCTGGGAAATCAGGCTGATCAATAGTTCCCATTTCAGCACAACTGCAGCCAGCATTACAACTGTATAAAATTTACAACATTGTCTGCTGTAAATTTTAATTGGAAAAGCCTCGTAGCTTCACCCTCGATCTTTCCACCTTTAAATGTATTTGATTTTAAAAAATCAAACAAATTTACAGCATATAACATCATGTCACACACTTTGTATTGACAGTGCAGTAAGAAGTAGCGCAAACCCACCTTCCTGCTGGAAGAGAAAATGGCTGTAAAATACCTGTAAAAGGTCGGGAGTGTGATGAAGATCTGTTTGGGAGCCAACAAGCCCATGGTGCCAGGCAGGTGCCGATGGAACAGATCCCGATCCTGGTCCTCGTGAGGTGCTGGAGCCTTGCAGCCGCCCTGAGGAGCTGCAGCAGAACACGTCGCTTTCAGCACAGCTTTATTTCTGTCACAGGTCAGGCTTAAAATGCTGTGTGATACAGTTATTGACTCTAATCTGGGCATAAACACAAGTCCTCAAGCACCAGCCCAATTAATAATTTGCATAATTAACACGCATATTAAATAGGGACTGGCCCTGCATCTGTATTCACAGTGATTGGGGTAATGAGGGCTAGCGGAGCGGCGCCTCGGGCTGGCGGGAGCAGACGTGTGGCAGTAGTAATTTTTGCTTGGATTGACAACTGCTAGACAAGCAGTCCCAGCATAAAACTAAACCCCGTTTGGCAGAATTAATCGTTGACAAACTGCTCTTAAAGCTGTAACATTGTTTCTGTCAGTTGTTCGGTTTGATGTCACTGTTAGACATAATAAATCAATAGTGTCAGAATTTGGTAATGTTTATAGCTAGCAAGGTTTATTATTTCATATGACTGTCATGTACAAATCGTGGTATCATGGCTGCCTCTAAATTATCAGAGCACAATATTGCTGAAATAGATTTCTTAAATTCCTTCTCCAATTAATCCTGTTGATTGTTAGCAGCGATGGGGCCCATTTGTGTTTTGGGAGGGGTGAGTTTGTTCTCTAGACATTTTTTAAAGACAAGTTTGAGCCATTGTACACAGCAGGATTTATGGTTGCTGTCTCCAGCCCAGGCAGCAGCTCTCTGCTTTATGGACCTCACTTCTCTTGCTCCAGTCACAGTTTCCAGGCTATCAGTGAAGCCAGTGTGGGGTGGGCACAGCCAGGATGTCCTGATCTGAGCGGGCTTGAAATCCCACCCCCATGGGAAGGAGCCAGCCCCGGGATGGGGGAGCAAGATTCCTGCTTTCACCTGGGGATGTGGGAGAACATGTGCTGTGATGTGCAGGTGTGTATGCACGGGGGTGTCTGTGCATGTGTGCTCTGGGGCATGAACTGATGGTGTGAAAGCACCATGTGGATTTCGTGATGCCGGAGAGCCCCTCCTGTGCCTCACCCCGTGCTGGGGTCCTGGGAAGGACAGTCCCTCTGCTCTGTCATGACCATGTGCCATGCACCACACACTGTGCCACACAATACCATGTGGCGTCAGGGTGACTCTGTGCTCGCCCTTCCCCTGCTCTCCTGGCACCACCTCACCCCAAACACTGTGGTTTGACCCATCATACCTCTCTGCCCATTGCACATCCGCTGGGACATCCTTCCTGCACCCAAAGGGACGGGACAGTCCCTGGTCTGGACTAAAACTGTCCCCTTACCAAGGCAGTGCATATAAATTACGGCAATAAATTACTGTGGCCCCAGGGTAAAAGAAGCATCAAGTTATGACTTTTACATGAGTATTTAGTCAGCCATTCAATAAAAAATAGGTCTTCTAGTTGCACAGTACCATTTATCAGCTCCATATTTATTATTTATCATAGCTACACATGATGCAAATGTGAATTACCTCGCTGCTTCTCCGAGGAGCACTTGCTTTTATAGAAATGTAAACATATATAACACAGTTTGTGAAGTCAGAGACCCGGCTTTGAAAGGAAAGAGAAATTAGGAATGCAGATTTTATTTTTGCTTTCATTTCTATGTCATAAATTATCCTTCTAAAGGTTATTTCCAGGACTAACTATCCCTAACTTTGCTGCTCTGTGGGCAGCTCTGAAAAGGGATGTGTGGGAATGCCCGGTGCCCACTGGTGCCCAGGCAGAGGGAGATACCACGGGGTCAAAGCTCTTCTGTCTGTGGCCAAGACTCTTTTATAGGTGTTTGAATGGCTCCTGGCAAGGGCGTGTCCTGATGCCACTGCAGGGCTGATGTTATCTGTGCCCAGAGATCCACGGGGCTCATGATGGCCATGCCTGGAGCACTGCAGGGCTGGCCAAGGTTGGCCAAAGTTGGGGGCCCAGTGGCTGGAGGGTGGGTGAGAGGGCTTTGCCCACTCTGGGCATTCCCACCCTCAGGATGAATCCTCTTACCAGGCGACAATCATTCATAGGCAGGAAATACCTGCAGTCATTAAAATTCCTCCCACATTTATTCCAGCTCTGGTAGTCTATAAAGTGAGTTCAGTTCCAAAAGAGGGATTTGAAGATTTCTTCCCAGCTCCATGTTTCTAGAGTTTCTGGGGTCCTACAGGGAATTTCAGGTATGGAAGTATTTCACTTACATGAATTGCCTTTCAGTTTCAAAATTCTTTTTACATCTGGGAACCCCTTCCCAGAGCGGGGCTGAGGGGCAGGGGCAGGCCAGGATGCTGCACCGGGTGTGAAGGAGGGCTGGGGCCATGTGTGGCACCAGCATGGCACAGTGCCCAGAGCAGGGGCACAGATGGGCACCGCACCACTGTAGCCCTGCATGGGCACCAGAAGTGCTGATCTGGGCCTCCACTTTTAGAGGCCCTGCTCCTCCTCCTCTGGGGACTGTCCCCTCTCTGTTACAATGACCCCCACACAAGCCAGGGCAGGAGGCCCCTTGGCTGCAAGGGCAGCAAGTCTGTGGTGCTCCTACCCTGTGGGTCACTCTTGCCCCTCACCGTGGGAACGGCACCTGGAGTTGGGACACTACGCTCCCAGACATGGCTGTGTCCCCAGGAGTGGGCAGGAGAGCTTGTGCTTCTTTGTCTGCATCAAGTGATCTAAAATGTCCTGGAAAAACTGTAAAGGACAGGAATTAATTGCTGAAGAGTTGAAGCTGGTACAAAGCCAAACAGTTCCAAGTCAAAGCCCTGAGGCACAGTGGGGTCTGTGCCGCAGCCCAGGATCTGTCTCCCAGAGCTCAAGGGTGGCATTTGTGAGGGAGAGCTGCCAGGGGGACCCGGCAGTGTCCCCTCAGCCTACTGGGGTGCCCTGACACTTCTGCCAGCACCCCAGGCTCCAAGGCACCATCTGCTCTGGCTCTCCACAGCCCTCCCCGTCACAGTCAGGGTTGTGGGCACAGAGGTACAACCACCCGGTGCTCCGGGCTGCTCTCAGGGTCTCTGCACCCCAGCAGCCTCGGGCCCAGCCTGGCAGCAGTGCCAGCAGCAGGGGATGCAGGGCAGCAGCTGGCTGTGCTTTGTCCAGCCACTGCCATACATGGCTCTGCTGCCAGAAGCAGGTCCTGGAGCTGGCACTGTGGTGATGCTGCTGAGGGGCTTGGTGGCCTGGGAGCACTCAGGCTCCTGTCGCTGCCACTGGCACATGACAGCAACGTGTTAGCACCAATTTGCTCAGGATGCGATGCCACAAGCTGCTCTCCCTGGGAAAGGCTTTTCCTACGGGCGGCCCTGGCTCGCTGGCTCCCACGTTGGGGATGGAGCAGCCGGAGCTGGCGGCCGGCTGGATTTTCTGGGGGGAGGTCATTAGTTACCGCATCGAGGGCTGCACGGGAGAATAACAGCACATCAGTTAGGATGCTAATTCACTCGACTGGCAGCGAGCGCTGGGAATGACAGCTTGGAGGGGTGCGGGGGAGGGTCTGGAAATGGCAGCAGATTGGTATTTTGAAAGGGGAGGGAAGTTTTATAATGATGAATAAGAAAGATGACATTTGGTGCTCACATTTGCCGTGCGTTGGCTGTCCACGGGAGGGTCAGTGTGCGGAACCTCCCGCAACGAGCCCGGGGCTGCCCAGCAGCTGACTGGGAGTGCACCCTTCCAGGGAACAAAAAGAAAGGCCCAGATAATTAGGGCAAGTTGAACTGCAGGAGGTAGCCAGCTTCTCGGCTGCCTTTTGTATATTCATGACCCAGCTTGATTGATGGAAGGACAGTGTTTGGTGACACTGTCATTTGCAAGTTGAAAGGTAGAGTACAGGCTGGAGCTCTGCTCAGATGTGCCTTAAAGGGTCCTACAATAAGCTCATTTGGATGCTGATGATGTTCGCATCTGCATTTCTTTGTTTCTAACTGTTTCAGGAGGACATCTGTTAATTTGTATAGATTAGCTTGGATGCTTTCATTTAAAAACATCAAATTATGGAGCAGGACTGTTTATTATAAAAGTTTCCAGGAAAGTTTAAACTGATTTGGAAACCATGCAGAACGTAAGAGTTAAAAGCAGAATTAAAAAAATAAGAGTATTTTTTTCATTTACATTCAGCCTCCCATGCCTAGGAATTAAGACTTGCATTTCTGCTGCAATGTTATCAGAAGTGTTAGCAAAAGTATCTGTTGAATTATAAATTTCAGGATAAATGAGGCTTGCCAAATTTCATATCTGCCAGGGAGAGGAGGCCCCCTTTGCTGGACAGTGAAAGCCTTTACGTACAACAGGGGGAAGTGAAATGTAATTAATTCAAGAGGGGGAATGCTTTTACTGTGTAATATTTAGCCACATATTTCAAGCATAATGGAACTTCTGTCAGAGAAGTTGCAGTTTATGCAGGTACTGTTTTCAGAGGGACAGTGGGATGGGAGCTGGGGGAGGTTTCATGCCGCAGGTCTGGCTGCCCTCCGTGCAGCAGCTGTTGGCTGACTCCGTGTGTGCCAGGTTGGGCAGTCCATGCAGGTTCCCTTCCTGCTGGAACAGCAGCCAGCTCCCAGACTCCAGCCAGTTCCCAGCTTACAGACCCTCCAGAACTGGGCAGGCAATGGGGACAGCGACGGCTCACCCCAGTTACAGACCGTTGCTTAGCCTTTGGCAGTGACCCTTCCTCATGTGCCCTTTCCTTGGGACCTGCCTGTGGCTGCTGCGGCTGTAAAACCTGGTCTTACTCCAGGTATTTTCAGGAACATTAACTCACACCCAAGCAGCCTCTGCTTTGCACTTCTGCTCAGTGCCGCATGCCTACCTCCCGACAAAACCTTCGCCATCCTAGGCAACGTGGCCCAGAAACATGTGAATTGGAGTCAGGGTACTGCCTCAGGCTGGGGCAGACTGGCTGCAGGGGCACTCTCCTGCCCCCTCCTCCTTGTGCCCTGTGGTGTGGTGCATGGCCATGCTGGGCTCAGCACTGCTCCGCTAAGGATCTTCCTCAGCGGCACTTGGGAATTTATGGCTGTGACTCCCATATTTGTATTTACTCCAATTAACACATAAACCCTAATTACCCAGGTCAAGGGAGCTGGTAGGCCATAAATGGAGTGGGACATGGCAGAGCTTGGCAGCTGCCTCAGTAACAAGGTGGCCAGAGATGGGGAAATACCAATTTAGGGGGCACCAGCAGTGAGCAGACATGTAACACCAGGGCCACAGGCAGCCCCAGGTGCTGGGATGGGCCGAGACCCACCCGTGCATTTGAGAGGTCTCGGCATGGGCTGGGGGAGAGTCTGGGGCCAGCCCTCACTCCTCCCAAGCTATGTCCTGGCATGTGTCCCCACCAAACAGGAATGCCCATCACCCCCAGCCTGATGGGCACCTGCAGGGTCAGAGGGCACCTTCCCCGCTCTGTGCCCAACAGTGCTGCGTCCTGGCATGCTCCAGGATCCTGGCAGCCATCCCAACACTGTGTGCGTGTTCTCCTGTCAGAGTCACAGGATGGAGATCAGTGGAGGGTTTCTAGGGCAGCTGGCATGGTGACAGTGTCCAGGAGCCATGCTGGGGGAGAGGGCAGCCCCAGGCAGGGGTCTGCCAGCACGGGTGGGCACCTGGACACCACACATCGGCCACAGCCGCACAGGATGCTGGGCTGGCACGGTCCATGGGGAGCAGGATGGGTGCTGGCAGTGTGGTGGCTGGGGAGCACAGTGTGCTGATGTGGGATGTTATGATCGCAGCATATGCTGGCTATTAGTGTGCCTTTTATTTAATTTTTTTTTAATACAATCCTACATTGCTGTTGGCGGTGCAGGCATAATTGCTACCTTGCCTGAATGCAGCTGAGTTTGTAGTTACTCAAGCAGGAGGTTTTTAAAACTGTGAAATAGCTTCTCTTCCTGCATGCCCCCAGATCAGGTAGAAAATGGGGAAAGAACTGCTAAATGATGTATTTAGAAAAAGCTGTTCTACAAGAGTATTTGAAACATTACAGATCTGCCAGAAGGTCCATTAACATAAATGTTTAACTCAGACACACAAACTTATGTACCGAAATGAAAATGTTTCATGCATTAATTTGCTGCAGAAGGTACTAACATAACAATTAGAGCAACATTCTGCCTGCGTACACTTAAATTTCCTGGGGCAGTGTTTCAGTGGTAACACAAGCGTTGATGTAGGATCTCCTTGACTCCTGGCGCAACACACCCCAGCACTGCAGTTCATTCTGTTAAATCAAATTCTTACAGTTTCAAATCTGGCACTGAAGGAACTGGGAGGTTGACAGTAATGCACAGTTTTGGGGAAGGGGGGCCTGGCTTCAATGCCCCTCCGGTTGCTGTGTGTGGATCAGCCAGCACTGTACGCCCAGGGTGCCAACATCCCATGTTATGGTGGTGCACTAACAAAGAAACCTGCTTCACCCTTTAGGTTGCTTTGAATGTGGATGGCAGACAGTTACACTAAAGCAGAGGAACACCCAGGGCAGCCAGGTGACGCTGGGATCACTCCATTGCTGCTCCCGGTTTGGTTCCATCAGATTCAGCACCTTTGCTGGGCTTCGGGTTTTTCCTGGCCCAGCCTAGCAGGACGTTCTGCCCTCTCAGAGGATATTTAGTGCTGAGTACTCTTAGCACGCAAACACTGCGTCGGTAGCTGGGAGTATGGGAGCGCTGGGGGTTCCCATCCCAGCCCGGGCCCTGTCCTTGGCACACGGCTCTGTCACATGGCGCCGCTGCAGAACCCCGGCAGCCGCTGCGTGGGGTGGGGGAGCACAGCGGCCAACATTCCTCCTCTGAGCAAACGCTTGTCCTAAACTGAGCGCTGTAGAATAAAAATGGAAACATAAAAATAGCAGTTGGAAAGATAAAACAGCATTTATAGTACTAATAAAACCGTTGTGGCTTCCACAGGAAAACATGCTCTGTAACCTAATGCTTACCTGGGAAGACTGTCGAGTTTCGGAGAGTTATAGCTGTTTTTGTAAGAGAAGCACAGAGATTTGCTTCAGGGCTGAGTGATAGATTCTCCTGCCTGGAGCATCCCAGTGTGTTTATACATGGCTTGTATGGCAGCTTTCATAAGACATTTACCCCATGATTTGCGATGAGCTTATGTGTGAATAATTAATGGCAATTAATCCTTAATTACAGTAATTAGGCAAGTCACAGGAAATTAAGCTGCAGCTGGAGAAGACCATGCCTGGGAAGAGAGGATTGGGGGCTGTGTGAATGTGCCATTCACTGACAACATTACGAGGATGAGCAGCATTCAGCAGCTTTGGCATTTCTATTGGCAGCCTTGGGTAGGACAAGAACGCTCAACATTAGCAGCAATCTATAGTTGTCTACAAGAGTTTTTAGTTCAAGTGCCAAAATGTTATGTTGCATATGGTGATTATCTAAGTTTATTGGTTGCCATAATTCAAATGGGTGTAATTGTTTTTGGCTTGATGGTGACATTAGAAACTGAAGCTTTTATGTGTTCGTAGGTTCTGCTGGCATCAGCCATGGTTCAACTTCTAGAAACAATCCATCCAGGTTTGCAATTATGGAAACGGATTCTACAAATGACTGGAAATTAACGGAGAAATTTTCAATGATTAACAAAAAGAAAACAGCAAAACTGGCAGTTTCTTAGTTGAGCAGCTAATTGCATTATTATTAGCTGCCTTTCCCATTAAAATGAGGTTTGCACAAGGTGTAGGGTGTGCAGAGGCTGCTGCCTAGTTTGGGGAGTGGGACCAAGTGGGGCAAAAATGGAAATGCTGGCGGGTAAGAGTTCGCAGGGGGAAAAAGCCCATTTGAGGGATCTCCTGTGCTAATCCCAGCCGCACCATTGTACCTGAAAGTGGATCTGTGCTGGAAGCCTTTTGCCCTGGGCAACCCACAGTGAGGCTGTTTGCAGCTCAAGAACTGCAGCCTTCCCCATCATTAATGTGCAAAAATTTTAAACCTCATGATTAAACATGTTTCTGTAATTTACTGGGTTTCCAAGTGGTGATGTTTGTGCCAGCAACAATCTGGGGCAGAGCCGTGGAGGGAAGCACACATTAGTATCAATGGAACCTACAAAAAGCAATCAGTAATTTATGAGCTTGTGGAAAAATGCCCACATGTTCTCATCAAATTATAGGGATCCTATAATTTACTCAGTGACTACAAGATGCACGCTCCCAAACCTGCTGTGGGGTGTTAACTGAACCTCTGATTAGATTTAATCCAAACAACTATTCTATTAAAGGATCCTGGATAAATAGGTGATATGGCCAGAGCAGGGTGTTACTTTGGAGTAAGATGACAACTCATGAGAAGGTCAGTCAGTTCCACCCTAGAAATTAAAGTGAACTGCTGCAGTTCGGGTGTGGCTGGGATTGGCAGCACCCAGCCCAAATCCTGCCTGTTCACCTCTGGCACTGTGAGCGTCGAGCAGGGCAGGCAGGAAGGAGATCTCTCCTGTTTCAGAAATAAAAGCCTGGAGCCAGATGTTTGCAAGCTCTGTACTTGTTTGTAATATGGAAACGTGTAAAAACTTCAGCTCCTTGCATGTGGAATCTAGATCAATTTTTAATTTACTTGTACGCATGGATGACTCATTTGAAAAAGAAAATTGTGGCATCAAAAAAAAGACATTTCAGCCTGCATAGGTTGCTGCATTTATCTGTTTCTTGTGCACTCTGGAGTGGAAATAAGTCACAGTATCTTAATAATGGTCTTGATTTTATAAATGATTTTTCTCCTTGAAATAAGCAATCCATTCATTTTAATATGTAGAATTGGTTTGCTAGCAGGGCGACAGTTTAAAAAGACTTCCAACTGTGACACAAGTGCAACCATATTGCTTCCTATTACTCGCTAAGGTAGTTGTTTAGAAGAGAGAATGTTCTCCCTGGAAATGTTTAAAGTGCTGTAATTTTATTTAGGATAATGAGGATTTATAACAGTTTTACCATATGAAAACCTGCCTTTAGACAGAGTGAAATAGGCGGTTGCGGTTATGGAGCGTGAGAGTGGTGGGGTCTGCGTGGGGAGGTGTCTGTGTCTGCCCGGGCAGTGTATCCGTCACTGGGCCCAGAACATTCCCCGCAGCCGTGTGGGATAATTCATCACCAACATATATGGATTTCTCTGCTTTAATCGCTCTAGACGTTAATTAAAATCCTGTTTTATAGAATATTTTAATTTTGAGATTTGCCCAGCTGTACAGCCTCAGCTCTGTTGTCAGGGTTGAGCCGTCGGATAACAAATGGCTGAATTTAAGCCTAGTCGGGAATTTGGGGGGAATTCCTGGTGGAGTTGAGGAAGTTTGGCCGCGGGAACATTGTGACTTGGTGCTGTGCGCTGCTCGGCTCTGCTGGAAGGTCATTCCTCTGTGTTTATTTTTGTTGTTAGGCTTTTAAATTTTTTCCCCTCGTTAAGAATGCTTCCCGTTTATTTACCAGTTTTGCTTCCTGGGCAGCGTCGGCACGGGGCTGGGCGAGGGTGCTGAGCAGCACAGTTAATGCCCTGCTCATAAATAGAAAGGAGAAGGAATTGAACTGTTACAGATTTTATCAGGTTTTATCTCCTCACTGAAAATCTTAGCTCTCAAAACATTTCTAATTTCCCTTATTTGAAGGCTCAAACAGTTTCAAATTACTGCCCGTGGATTGTTCTTGACACCGAGAATGGTAAATTTGAGCTGTGGAAACGCTGGAATGTGTGGTGTGTGCTTTTCCTGAACAAGGGAATTCAACGGGTAAATTACAGTCATTTACTTGGAGTGTAATTTACTGAGAGCCTTTAGGCAAATGCAGGAGAAAGGACAGCAGGACAGGAAAAATAGCTAAAACAGGGGCTCCCCCTCCCTCTTCGCATGAAATCCACTCTGCATCTACATGATGGGGATAATAAAAACTTTCTTATTTAAAATACGTATAATTATTATTTTTTCAATTCTTAAGAAAGACATTTGTAAGTATGACAAATTTGTGTGAAGATAAGATTTTAAATCTTTTAAAATGATATACACATCTTCCTAGGCTTGTGCATTTTGCACCTTAGTATCTGCATGCAATCATCCCCTATTTGAGATTGATAAAACTGTTAATTTTATGCCTAGTAACAGGTCAAGCATCTGAAATTGTCATCGAGCTAAGTGGAAATTGCTGTTTTCATCCTATGGAAATATTCAATATTTAATCAATTTTTTAAAAATAAAAATGTTTCTCTAATAGAATCTACAACAAAGAGATGCACTTGAGGTTTTATTTGAAATGAGAGCATAGAAATAAATACAGTGTGTGTTTTTTCTTCATTTAAATGGTAGAAATACGGCAGAGAAGCAACCAAGGTCTTGTAATGTGCAGGTCCATGGAGATGCAGGATGATGCTGGGGAACTGTTGTGGCCTGGCTCCTGCGAGGTGGGAATTGCAGAGCAAAGAGGCAGCGCTGTGAGTGGGTTTGTGCAGCACATTGTAATCTGACACTGAAGTTGTGCCCTGCATTCCCCATGTCATAATTGATGGCTAAGGAAAAGCACATGCTATGCTAATCCTTTGTTGGAATAGCTTGTTAAATTGCGGTTGCCAATTTAAAATAAACTATGGAATGCCTGTCTGTATTTGAAGGTTTGCAGTCTGCAGTTTTAAACAGTCATTTTAAAGCTGTTTTTCAACTTTATGTTGCATGCACACTGTCTGCCTGTGCACACAAGGTCAGCGTGTTCGCCGCTTTAATAGCCGACCATCAAGAACAAAATCAATGAGCTGCGTGTTTCACACCAGTATCACAAGGGATTTTCCCATTTATAGCACATTTGTGTACTGATCCTAAGTTTAAATGACAACATTGATGCCCTATTAAAGCTGTGCCGAAACGGACGTTGTGCAGTTCCTGCTCGAAGTTGTCTGAACTTGCTCCTTTCCTAGACTCCTGTTCCACTTTCTGTCCAGCTTCCAAACAAAAATAAGCCCAGTGCAAGTCCCCGTGCTGTGGAATGGGGCTTGGCTCCCACGTCCCTACTTGCAGGAAGGGGGAATTCCTTGGCTGCAGATTTCAGATCAAGATCCTCCGTGGTTGCTGCGAGGAGGATTATGAGGCTGCGTCTAAATAATCATCTGCGTGCTGATTACAGAGAATAAAGTGGCATTATTGCTTATGGATGAGAGAAGGCAGCGCTGCCCTGGGAAGATGCAAGTGCCAGTTCTGTGGGAATTTTATGAGTCCTGGTGCGGTGTAATCAGCCGCCGCTGGCTCTGACGGAAGGATAGCTCCCAGTCTGTGGGGGAATAGATCCTGTGCTGCCGAAAGGAAATGCTACTTGTGCAGAAGAAAATGATTTAATGTTGGTAGAAGGGTTATTCATTTATAAGGGATTAAAAATGACTTCAATATAATACCTTTAATTTGTAATAATGGTCTGCGGGGTTGTTTCCTGTCTAAAATAAACCGTTTGACTGGCATGTTCGTTTGATCCATTCAGTTCTATGGGATAGTAGAGGGATAAAGGTATTATTTTCAGTTATTGTATATTCAGTTAAACCGGTGCAGGCCTCGGGTAGCAGGGAGGTGTCAGGCTGTCCATGGCCCACGCCTGACCCTGAGGCAGCCGGATTCTGCACTTTCCCGAGGAATGGAGTGGTTGCCTGGTGCGGGGGCAGGACTACGGCACACGCGGCACAGCTGCTGCTGGAATTGCCTTCATGGCAGAGAAACAAGGAGAAGGCTGGGGTGTGCAGAATACCTTGGGCTTGGAAGGATTGCAAACAGAAAAACCAGCATGAAGGGAACCTTTGCACTTGAGCTCTGCTTGTGATCAGCCATGTCCTTCTGCAGAGCAGAGGTGGGTGACACTTGCAGCCCGGACCCAGCGGCCACCGTCACTGGGCTCTCCCTCCTGCTGTGACAGCAGCTCCCGCAGCCCTGAGCCTCATCTCACAAATCTCCTTCGTAGGGTCCCTTTGGGGTGGCTGCACTCATTTTGGGCACAAATCCCGGACAAAGGGACTGTGGCTGTGCTGCATTCAGTGTGAAGGCACATGGGAGACAGGACATGGTCACCTCCGCTGGAGCTGCCCACAGAGCAGTTGTGTGTCCCCCGGCAGAGCTTGGTTCATCTGTTCACTGGGAAGTAAACAAGTGAAGAACCAGCTTGCTTGGATTTGGCAGATGGGTGTCACCAGTTTTTAGCATTAAATAACAGATTTCACTATTTCGATTCTTGGTTTTGTGAAAGTTACAGGTTTTGGGGATCACCAGAAAATCTCCACTTCCTAGATAAAGAAAGACTTCAAGGTTCCACTCTTTACAGACATGTCAAAAATGTGACCCAAAGTCTCCAACATGGGAGGGCAGATAACCAGGGTCCATATTTATTGCTGCTAAAATTCCTGTGCTTTTTGAATTAGCATGACATGGGGGGAAGGAGGCAGGAGTCTGATGGGTATTTTTGTGAACTGTGGTATTAGCAGCTGGGTAAAGGGCAGCAGCATTCTTAGAAGGTCTGAACAGTGCTGGTGTGCCTGGGAGCAGAAAGCAATAATGAAAGACAATTCAGAAATTCTCAAATTCCGGAAAGAAACATACCAAGAGGTGTGTTTTTCAGTGTAACTACATTCTTTCAGTGTAGCCAAAGAATAAGCAGCAAAGCAAATAAACATATAGTGCTTGTGAATTTCCTTTTGTTCCAGATCAAAAATACAAGGCAGAGCTCTGTCTGGCAGTGAAATACAGACAGGATTAATCTGAATAAACATTTCCAGTGTGACTGTTGTGGAAAAAAGGCAAGGCTGTTTGCAAGGCTGGGTACAAAGTGCTGAGAACAGGGCTGGATCCTGCCCTCCTGCTTTAAATTCGCATGTATTTAGTGCAGAATTGCTGTCTGGTTTACTGGGAAAGAAAAAACCCAACAGAGCCAATTTTGATTTGAACAGGCAGGATTAAAATGCAGGATTATCCCTGCAAAGGCTATATCGGGTGCGCGGCTCAGTGACCTTTTTGAGGAGCGAGCATGTGTGGAGCTGTGCTGGGATAAATCCTTATGCTGTGGCCTTCCAAGCATGGGGATACGAAGCTGCCCGGGAACGCTGGCTCTTACCTGGCACCAGTACAGGTTCGTGTGTGTACATATAATTCCAGTTCTCAGCCCAAACAGTGTCTTTGTATGAATATGTGCTTGGAAATAACGTTCCTATAGGTTCAGGTGATATAAATAATGTATGTGGAGAAGCTCATAAATGTAAGCTCGAATTTTCCTCAGTAGTTTTTGTTCTCAATCACCTTGATGAAACAATCTTGAAGGCGCTCTCCTTTCCGTGGCATTTGGAATGAGTCCCTGACAGGCTGATTTTCCACCCCTGTTGTGATGCTGCTTTCTCTAGTTAATATTCCTCTGTAAGTGTCGTACCAAAGTAAACCAAAGGAGCCCGGCTCATGACACTAAGGCTGCATTTGCATTAATTATGCAGTCAGGGCTGGTGAGAAAATGCTGTCACAGAGAGAGAGGCAGTAAATGAGAACCCTCCGAGTGCGCCTGAATGAAGAGCATTAAGTTCATTTACATGGGCGCAGGCCGCGAGGCTGGCAGGGAACAATGGCTTTCCTCTTGTCGCTCGCCGCCGTATTGTTCTGCAGCTTAATGACTCCCCGGCAGAGTGGGTGCGCTCACAAAGACACAGCCACGATCCCTTTGGTATTAATAACGGCAGTAATAATTAATAATATCCCACTAATCGGGAAGCTTATGGCGCCCCGGCACTGCTGAGGCCCTGCGCAGCGGGGAGGCTACGGCCAGGCCGGCCCAGCGTCGTCAGGAGCCCCCTGAGCCCCTCTGGTGCCCCTCATAGGGCGGTCGGTGCTGCCACCGAGCCCTCGTCCTGCCCCCGGCGAGAACAGGCCGTGCCGCTGAGGGGCTGGGGAAGCGTTATGGTGGCGTGAGCGCCAGGGGCTGCCTGGTGGGGTCTGGAGCGCTCAGCTGAGTGGCCTCTGTGGGGCTGCCGGGCCAGGGTCTGCAAGAGAAGAGCAGGGATCTTTTAATTTGTTTATTTACAGTGATATTTTGTCTGTTTCCAGCATCTAAGGCTTTATTTCTGTAGCAAGACCGCTCCTCGTGGTGCCAGGAGAAATGGTTGGAAATGGGTTACTTTTTTCTGCCCTCTCCCTTGCCCAGAGTGGCTGAGCCTGGGGCTGGGTGATGCTGGGGGGGTCTCCCATTGCTAGCCCATGGCCCAGATCCACACTGAGATACCAGACTCCTTTGGGTAACACCACAAATCAGGGATGGGAAACTGCATACATGTGAAAATATTTACTGGACATGG
Organism: Dasyornis broadbenti; assembly: GCA_013397935.1. Classification (NCBI taxonomy): domain Eukaryota; kingdom Metazoa; phylum Chordata; class Aves; order Passeriformes; family Dasyornithidae; genus Dasyornis; species Dasyornis broadbenti. Next base: position 605,048 of record VZRN01003151.1, on the reverse strand, counting down.
CACTGAGTAAATTTGAGCTGGGGGTTTGATGAGAATCCCAATGCCACCTCTGATTTCACTGTGTTCACAGCCATCAAAAACCTCTCTAGATCCTGCTTCTGCCTCTCCGTGCGTGTGGACATCATGCTTGTTATGGAATGAATGCAAAATGTGTGAGCCATACAGAGATGACCATCTATAAAGACAAGGAGAAATATTAATACATATGTAAAAATTTAAAGATGAGCACCTTCATCCTTCTACACATAAAAATTAATCTACCAAAATTATGTTGTGATACAGTAATTTGGGACAATTTTCATTGAAAAGTGAAGGGTTTTTTTAAAGTTCAAAACTTGTTGTCATCTCTGTTTATCTTCCAAGTCTTCCAGACACTTTAAACAAGTGACTATTTTTATTCATATGCTGACATAATTTTTCTTGGAATGATTTATATTTCAATAATAGTTTAAATTATGTTTTGCATTCCATGCTTTGATGTCATGCAGGAGGTGTCATCACAAGATAAACTTCCACATCTGAGAGTCAATAAATTGTGCTTAGGTAGTCTAATGAAAATATTGTGAATGGCTATATGGAGTTATATCCAGTACAGCCAAACAGCACAGATACCTGTAGATAGTTAACAAAGGGCTGTGTTTGATCTCATGGTGTCATTGGCTTTGACACCATGGCACAGTACTAGTTTACAATGATACGAATCCTATAATACTATATCATACCTTTATCCACTAAATAAAAACCTGCCCTATGTTTTATTACAAAGTAGGTGGCCTGGAGGAAAAATATATGTATTCTTTCCTTTTGGAATAAAATATGCATTTGGGCTTCTCATTTCATCTCCAATCTGTGTTATTCCTTAAAAATGCAGAACTGCCTGAAGTCCTCTTTAATATTTAATTCAACAACTTTTTAATCTGTCATTATGCTGTGATGAAGTAAGCATCAAGTGTCGCTGAAAAAGATTAAATTATACTTGGAAATAGGAATTGAAATGATTTAGGGTTGGAGGCTGAATATTTGCTTTGCACAAGTAATAATAGTGGGAGCTTGGGTGAGGCACGAGTTTGGATCTGGCCCTAATGCCTCTGCCGATCCCCTCTCCCTGGTGGCTGCCCCTTGATTTACTCTGGCACTGCCAAACTTGATTTGATTTAAATGGAGGTAGGAAGTGGAAATTCCACACTACAATACATTAATTACTCTCTGCTACTCCTTACACTGATTTTCTTTTTCTCTGTAAACATCATAAACACCGATATAGCAACCCAATGGACAGCTGCTCTGAGCTGCCTGCTAATTTCTTGTTAGCAAGCTTATCTTAAAATGGAAAAGCAGGAATATTTGATATCTACCTCTGGAAGAATGGATGATGTAAAATAGTGGAAAACTTGTCCATTCATGTGGGGGCTTGTGCCAGCTTCATCCAATTGCTCAACTTGGGCTTTCGCTTTCCTGATTTTGTTGTCACCTTTGGATTTCTCTGCCGTGTTCTGAAGAGAAAGGAAAGAGCAATATCACATTGAAGAGCAATATCACATCACAGCTGTGAGCCTTGAGAGACCCGGCTTCAAAATATGCTTTACATGGAGCCAGACCAGCAGTGCTTGTGCTCCTGCTCTGGTCATGGTCTGTGCACGCCAGAAGCCTCGTCAGGGTTTGGCTCTGCAGGACACAACTCCCATCTCTAGGAGTGCTTGGCACCCAGCAGTGTGGAATGGGGGTAAGGCATGGTGGGAGAGGAAGGAAGGTCCGTGGTGCCTTGGGCAGGGCACCTGGTGACACTGGGCATCTCAGCACCCTCCCACATGACAGCTGGTTCCAGTTATAAAGAATAAACATAATTTTCGAGTTGTGGTGACTTTTCCAAGGAATATTATCTTTGCAGCTCTAACAGCACTGCCTGACAGAAGAGAAGCTGTCTCCAAGCACACCTTTCTCTTAGGTCTGAGGGAAAAGCATCAGATTGTAGGAATACGATAGAAATTCCTTTAGTGGCTACCTGAATGACATGGAAGTGATGTCTCCACTACTATGAGGTCTAGTCAGAGTTCGATACACTTTGTAGTCCTGCTCCAGAAATGGTCCCACCGTATTTGTTTACAGTTCTGGCAAAACCTCATCTACAGCAAATAGTAGAAAAACCTCTGTTCCCTCCTAGCCAATGCATTATTTATAATTATTCTCCCTTCCTTGTAGAAATGTGAATACTTATATAAATCATTGATTGCAATTATTAATTGGAGAACGTGCAGTATTTTTACAGCACTCGTGTTATCTCGCAGAATTCTGAGCGCACTGGCAGCTCCGCGCTGTGCACACCGGGTCCTGGTCCCACTCTCCTGCAGCAGATGCCCCATCCCCAAGTCCAGGAGGGTCTCCTTGGGGTGGTGGGGGCTGGAAGAGTGTGCCTGTCAGGGGCACGGCTGGGTATCCCCCTGTGCTGGCCCAGTCTGTCAGTGGCCGCTCTGGGCTTGTGCAAAGGTGAATTTTGTCTGACAGGGACAGAAGTTTCTTCTAGTCTGGAGAGATGTATAACCTCTGTCAGAGGAACAGCCTGCTCTGTGCTGCTGTAGAGCCAAGCACCTTTTAACCTCTTCAGACTGTAAATTCTGAGCAGTTGATATTTGAGTGTAATTCCTCTCCAACTGGCATTATTATTTGATTGCAATGAATTACCTTTTTTAAAAAAATCATAAGTATAAATTCACTTGACTGATCCTGCAAATTATTTATGATGTAGTGTTTTGATCTAGGATAACCTTTTAAAATAAATCAGTTTTTCAATAATAGTTCAATGTTTGCCCACCTAATGGTGTTCCCATTAAGATCTGCATTTGTCACCAACCTGCCTTTTCTGCCTGTGCAGGAGACAAGTCACCGCCCCTAAACCCACTCTGCTTGTAGGGTAAAGTAAATGCATGTCTTTGTAGGAGAATAAATAAAAAGAGCAAGCTGAGTCAATAAGCGGGTTCAATTCCTGCCTGCAGCCATGGCGGACAGCTCATTTGGTAGATGTGGGTGTTTTGTTTACATTTATAATGCAGCTTTATTTAATGCTGACAGATATAGCTTGTGGCAAATGATAGTCAGAATGTATGAGCAGTCATAATGCTTCTGTCTTCTTATAGTGTGCAGCTGAAAATAAGCAGTTCACCTCTGTTTTTATTGAGGAAAGGATATGAGACAGCTATAGCTTCGCGAGGCTATTTATTGAGTTGTTTTACTAGCTGTGAACATGCCGCTTTATAGCAGTTGTGAAAATGGACTTTGCTAGTGTGTGGGAAAGGAAATAACATTGCAGTATACAAGGGTAGTAAAAAAACCCTCTATAAATAATTTTTCAGACTGAAGAATATTCTCATTTAAACAGCTAGAGAGCCTGGTGATTTTTGCCAGCTGCCAGCTCTTCCCAGGATGGCATTGGGTTAAAATTGCTCCATCAAATGCCATTAATATTTTAATGTCAAAAAATAAAATTTGGATAAGCCATTTCAAGCTGAGGTGTTCAAGAGCTTTGCAGTGAAGTTTGGTGTAGTTGCTGAGTTCTGTATATTCACACACCTATTCATGTTTCATAGCGTGGTGTGATCCTTAGATCTGCAGGGCTGGAAGGAAAGAGCCGTGTTTGGCAAAGCTTAGGAATTCAGGTTCAGTTTGGAATTGGTGTCACTTTACACCCCCATGTGAGGCTCTGTGTGGTGCAGGCTCACCCGCAGGTGAGGTTCTGTGTGGTGCTAGTGGTGCTGTGGGAAACTGGGGATGTGGCTGAGAGTCCAGGTGACTCCTTGGGGACAGGGTTTACGCCCAGGAATGTGAGGCTGGGCTGTGCCACTGAGCTCTGGTGCCGGAGCTGGCTCCCGTGGGAATAAGGCTGCTGGTGCCCCGGAGGAGCTTCAGTGTGTCTGCCTTTACCTGTGCAGGTGGTCACTGATGCGCTGCTGCTGCCAGGCACTGAGCCTGTGATGGTTTGAGTCTTAAACATGTAACCCACGGTCTAACAGATGAAGCAGGATTTCAGTTCAGTGCCTTTTCTGGTTTTATTCCCATGTTCAGCAGCAGCACTGAGGGGCACAAATCATTTTCATGCATGCAAAAATAATTTCGAAAATGGTATTAGTCTCAGCAGGTGAGGCCTTTTGTTTCTTCCATGTTTATGTACAAATTCCTAGGGAACAGTAAATATTAAATTGAAATAACCCTCCCTTATTATTACACAGCCAAAGATTCAATTTAATTCTCTTCAGATAAGGTTTTTCTGGACACATATTCACAATTGCTTGTCCTGTAAATACAGTTCAGACTATAGCCAGGGGCTCCTTCCCACCTGCCGTTTCTGCAGGAAAGGCACCATATTTCTGTGCTTTTGGATTTTTTGGTTGCAGACACCTTCCTTCTCACTCTCATTATGTTTATGGATGACAAGAGTGCTGTAAAATGTCCCCTTTCCCCTTAACTGGACAGAGAAATGGGTTAATCTCTCCACAGAGCCATTCCTTTACTTCACCACCTGTTTCCAAATCCCAGTTGTCAAAGGAAGTAAAATTCAGCCTGGTGTGGGCCTGAAGGCTGGGGGGATGGCAAAGCCCTGGCACCCACTGCACCCAGGGGTGCCGTGAGGAAGGATCTGCTCTGTGTGTTTGGTTGGAGTTGGCAATATGACAGCTCTGGCAACGGCACTGCTGCGGCTCACAGTGCATCACTGCCGGGGCTCCCACCCTGTGGAGCTGGCACAGGATGCCTTCTCCTGGAGAGCGCAAGGGTGTGCAAACCTGTACTCTCCTCCTCTGATGAGATACCCTTGAGGTTATTCAAAAGTGAGATACAATCAGCCAAAATTTTACATTTTATTCTTTACACTACGGGATTAATCAAATTTTTATGAAAATAAATATATGGTCTAGCTCTCCTAATAAGACTGTCTCCATGGTGTTTAAGTAATAATCATTTATTGTTTAAATACAGTAGAGGCTGTAACAAAATGCTGTCAAGAGCCATCACACTCATTAACCTGCCAGCTAATTAGCCTCCTCCTGCCTGATTGCTGACAAGTTCTTCAATCTGAACCTATCACTGTTGTGTCAGCACTGAAGCACCAAGCGAAGTGGAGGAGGGCTCCATTAGATGTTTGCGAACAAAGTCTGCGCATTAAAGGTTTGTTTTCTGCACTCCAACAAATGTTACAGCATTAATATTCTCAGCTATAATTAAATTGGCAACTCTTAATTATGGTAATTAGTGCATTAACCATGTCTTGCCCATCGTCACTTGCAGGCGAAGCTCAGGGATGGAAGAAGAAAGCCAAGACACTGCCCATTTCCCAGCAGAGCTGCCATGTCACAGGGCACAGCCTCTGTCCCTGGAGGCTCCAGTTGTCCATAGGGCAGAGCTGGAGGAGAGGAAGAAAAACTGGGATGTGTTGGCACTGAACACTTGTACTTAGTATATGGAAACAGAATGGATGGGAATGTCCCTGCGTATGCAACTGGGTTGTCAGTCTTTGGCTGGGGTAATTGTGCTATGGAAGGGCAGAGCACGATGTCCTTCCCGCCCTCTCCCAGATTCTGTAATCAGTCGCCTAAATTTTCACTCTTGGAGAATTCAGGAAATGAGCTTTTTTGGTCCCAGCTGGCTGCCTTTGAACTGATGTTCACATGGCAAAACCAACCTGTGAATTGCCATAATTTGTGTTAGTGCCCGGAGTTTGGAGAGCTTCAGCAGCAGCTGGCAGAGGCTGCATATCCCTGGTGCCACCTGAGGGACCTGCAGATGAAGGTGCTCGTTCAGAAGATCCCTGGTTCATATCTATTGCCTTGTGGCACTGTGCTTGGAAAAGACACAGCTTGGTTTTGGTACGGGGTAGGAGGACTGGCTGCACTGGTGCCCCAGGGAAATAGTTACCAATATGTTTTTGAGGCCTTCAGTCCTAGTGCTCTTTAGCCAAGGCTCCTCAGGACTTTGCGGAGTTAACCTGAGTACCACTGTCTTACCTTCTGAAGAAACTGAGGCACAAGGAGAGCAAGTGGTTTGTCTGATATCCCAATCAATTTTGGGATATGGTTGGGGCAGAGACCTCAGTGCACAGCCCAGCTCAACACCCATCTCCTGCTTGACTCTCCCCTCCTTTGTCTGGTATGTTTTGGATTTCACCAGACGTGAGTCTGGGTGATTCCTGTTCTGCTATTCTGGCCGTGCTGGGAATGTTTGGACATCACAGCAAGGTCGGTGCTAAATGCTAACCAGCCAGTGCAGTGAGTAAAGGGCTGGTGCTCGTCTGAGCCAAACTGGAGACATAAAGATAGATAAACGTGAGAGCACCTCCCAGCACTGAGGGTCAATAGCCCCAGCGACGCTGGCTGGAGGGTCTGAGGGACCTTGGTGCACCTGCAAACGGTGCTGCAGGTTCCTGCATGTGCAGCCACACTGGGGCAGAGCCAACAGCTCTGCTGGAGTTGTGCCAAGAGGACCGTTCTAATCAGCCCTGAAACCTGTCCCCCAGCTTCTCCCCTGATTCCAGGGAGAAGGGAAGAAGTTCTGTCTGAAGTCTTCGTGCAAGGCAGCAGCTATTTAGGGGCAGCGATTCTTGCTACTTTCAAAGGGGGAAAAGTGTTACCTTGATATGTGGTTTTTTTTCCCCTAGTGCATAATAATTCTGTATGTATATAGGAAAAAGGGAGATAACCCAAGGCGAATTTAATTTCAGATTGGGTTTTCGCTTAATGTATTATTCATAGTATTATTTATATCATCACTTAGACATATCCCTGGCAATAAACTGAAAACTTAACTTTAACAATATCGGGCACCTCTGTTTTAGGGGTGATGGGGGACTGGGAGCCTTTGGCTCCTCTTCATCACATGCGAGGGTTTAATAAAGGCTGCAGGGTGGGGGAGGGTGTTTAATGAGGGGCTTGGAGGGGGGTTGTTTGGCAGCTTTTTTTTTCCCCCCAACATTTTTGCTGCATGACCTGGTTTTGCATTTTTCTGCATCTCTGTTCATCTAATTAGGATGTTCTAAAAAGACCTGGACCACTTATTGTACAGAACTGTAGCCTGTGGGTATTTAATAAGGAGCTTTCAGTGGTACATTTGCATCTTTTGCTCCGGGTCTGAATAGCGAATTACCTTAAAGATCATTAGAAGCGCTGCTGCATTGTTAAAACCAGGCCACGGTATTCTAATGACAGTTTAAAACTTGAGGCGTTCCCTCTGCCACAGCTCACCCCGGCATAATTGTGTGTTGCACGGGTGACCCTGCTGGAAACGGCTGATATTCCCAGCATCTCCCCTGGCGCATTGCTGCGGGCAGGTGGGCTCCCACCCAAACACCCAGCACCTCTGGAGTGTGGCAGCGATAGCGGTAACAGTGAGCCTCTGCTTGTTGTGTGTGCTCGAGTGTGTGGCTGTTACACAGCTCTGGATCTGGTGGGGCAGGGAGGTGCTGTGTGGGGCCAAGGGGCGGTGGATGCTGGGGTATCCCCCCCTCACCACGCCACTCCGGCAGCCCAGAGCACTCTGAGCTGAGGTGCTGGTCGCAGCTGCACTCACCAGCTGGCACCGGCAGCTTTGGGCGTGCGTTGGGTGGCCCCAGGATTGCATTGCGCTATAAGGGGTGCTCCCAAAGCCCTTCCACTGGGGATCTGTGCCTGTTTTGGGAAGTAACAGGAGAGGTTGAGCTCATGGACAGCCCTTGGGAAGCTGGGAGCAGCATGGGTGTCTCAGCCAAGGGCTGAGTCCCTTGTCAGCCTTGGGCTTGGGTGCCCTGGCTGGCCCCAGCTTTGCCCAAATGTACACCTTCCCAAATGTACACCTCTCTCTGTCAGGCCCCTGTGGTTTATGTTTCCACTTTCCACAACACATTTTGTGAAGCTGATGGGCTTTGTGGCTGCCCAGATCTTACAACACAACTTGGAGAGGTTTCTCATGGAGACTTTCACATTCTGTGTGCCAACTGAGTGACCGTGCCAACTACGTGCTGAGCAATTCTGCTTTTTGTCCCTGCTTGGATAAATGTCAGTGCTGTGTCCACCAGTGGACAAGTGTGTGCCGTGTTTGGCATTTCCCAGCTTTCTGGTTATTCCTTCCTGGCTGCAGAAGTGATGCCAAGCTGAATCCAGCTGGGTGCTCTGGGCCTGTACTGGGCCTGGGGCAGGCCTGTGCAAACCAGGGAACCCCTTGTTCCCTTCACCCTCCTTGAGTGCTGCCAGGTCAAATGATCCAGGAACTGAACTCTTCTTTGTGCTGAGGGAACTGCTTTCCCTGGGCTGAGAGGATGTCGACCCAAGCTTGAGCACTTCTTCCTTGGTAAATCAATGCTGGTGGGGCAGCGAGGCTCTGATGGAGTCTCATGTTGAGGAATTACATGAAGAAATGAGGGACCTTCAGATGAATCCACTACTTGGGCAAGTGAATGGTTTTAGATGGTTAAAACTGCCAGGAGTAGGCTGGTGATTTGGTGGAGGAGCTGTTTGCTGTTTGTGCAGGGAAGAATTTCTCTTTAAAAAATTCAGTGTAACCAGCATTATTTTTTTTCCTCTGGGATCCCAGACAATGAATGCACAGGCCTGTTCATTAATATCAGTTGTCTTCTGCAGGGAGTATCCAGATTTGTCGTGCCAGGTTTTAAATTTTTAATGTATTACCAGTTCTTACACAGAGCAGGCCTTTTCTTTGTTCTTTTTTACACTAATACTGTTTTGTATTCAGCCTCACACTCAACTGATGCATCTCCTGGTGTCCCTTGTAAAAGCTCTCCCCTTATCAGCCCTGTTAGGTCTGACAAAGTCTGTCTTTGTGAGTTCCTGCAAATGTTCTTGTCCAATTTTCTTTTCAGAAGAGCAGGGTGGGGGTTTGAGCAGTAATTGCTCTATGCTAATCCGTGGCTGGTTTGGCAATGCCAGTGCCGCGGCTCCGTGGTTTGGGATCCCAGGGGTGTGGGACCCCAAGGCCCAGGCATTGGTAACTGCACAGGCTGGCAGGAGCCATCCTGTGACCGCAGTGACCAGCGGTGCCTCTGAGCTGGAGGGAGAGGGGACCACCAGGGCACTCACCTCCACTCCACCATCGCTTTGCCTGCAAAGGAATCACGCCAGGAGTTTTCCCAGTTTCTGTGCTGATGAGAAGCTCCTATTTCAGCCTGTGCCCGCTCTGGCCACGCTGCTGCCAGGCAAGCAGCAGCTCCGGGCTGGGCACAGCTGTTGTGGGGCCAGGGCTCTGCTGCCTGGCAGTGCCTGGTAATCACCTCATGTGTTGTGCAGAGCCCTCAGGCACGTTCCGGGCTGCAACGTGTCGAGTCGAACCAGACCAAGCGATTTGCATGACAGACTGTAACTCTTAAAAATCGTGCTCGTAAACATAAATAATTAATCACATTATAGTTTTTATCATCCTTTTCCTTCCTAGCAGTATTAATAAGTAGCTCATCTTCTAGCAACACCTGTTAAACCCAAAGCTGTCAGTCTTTATTTTCCCCAGAGAGCTGGGAAAAATTTGTTATGCAATAATTTCTCTTTTACTTTATGCTGTGACTTCGATGTGTTTTGTGTTGATCTGTGCGTACACAAAGTGTGAATATTGTCTTCGTTACTTCTTGCTTTGTGCATGCTCTCCCCTGCCTGGGACACCACTGGGGGTCCTGGTTGTGCTCCTCAAGGTACCACCACACTCCTCTCTATCTGCAGGCCTTGGGAATGGTCGCTTGGAGGCCCTATTGAGGGGCAGTGGTGGTGTCTCAGTGTGGCCGCCACGGTGCCCAGCCGCACTCCTGCACCCTGACCCAGTGGCGCAGGAGGCACCAGCATCTGGAGAACCTTTATTTCCACTTCATTTCCCTTGTACAACAGATGTGCTGCACAGTGCCTGCTCAGAGACCCCTTGGGGACCACCTCGATAGAGGTGGTCAGTCTGGATCAACTGCTCCGCATGCCCTCAGCTCCGGTCACAGCCCTTTGCCCCTGTGCCCAGGGACCCGTCCTGGGGGCAGCTATGCCCTATGCCCTCTCCAGCAGCATGAGCCATTTCCCCATGGCTATGGCTCATGGCTGAGGTCACGGTGACTCTCTGGGTGCTTTGCAGTGGCACAGGAGGTATGAAGGCTGGGGTGGGCTGTGTGTGGGCAACCCAGCAGTGCCTTGCAGTGGGGTCTCAGTTGTTCCTGGGACTCTCCAGCTCCAGCTCCATCACTGGGCTACCAGGGAGAGGATGCCCATGCACACCTGCACATGCATCCCCCTTGCACCACGGACTTGGTTCACACCTGTCACCTCCCTGTGCAGCCTGGGGTCCATTTGCCCTTTTGGGGTCAGGTCTCTCCACTTGGGCAGCTCCACTGCCATGTCCCTGATGCTCTCTGAACCTCTGGCAGTGCCAGCAGTGCTGTGGCGTGAGGAAGGGACTTCATGGTGCCCTGCTCTATCTGCACTGGCTGTCCCTCTCCTCTTCCTCAGTTTATAGCCCTGGAATTCCAATTTAGTACTCATGCAAAGAGGACTGTGATAAATCTTGCAGTCAGCATTAAATATTGTTTGTTTTAGCTGCCTTGCACTTCATGTTTCCCCTTCTAAGGCAGAGCCATTCCAAAAGGTTAGATTCACAGTTAGTGGCGCTTTAGCTCTCCCTTTTGAATCAGTGAGGTTGCCGTTTTATTGCTCTCTGACTTGCACTTCAGTGATGAGAGTAAACTAGCATCAGATTAAAGGTCAGCAAATCCCATCAAAGAGAGGAATATTAGGGGCACAGATAGTTGGAGAGGCAGCACACCACTGGGTATTGACAGGGTGATTCCAGGGTATCACTCAGCAGAATTATAGCTGCCCAGAGAGTCAGTACTGCTTTAATGAGCCTGTGTGAAGAGGAAGAGGGTGGATTTATGTAGTTCCTCATAATTTTCTGTAGAGACTGTTATTGCAGACATTCTGTGGAGTGTTCTGGTCTTTCATTTAATTCAAAGGTCCTGGAGCTCTTCCATCCAAAGATTCCTTTCTGTTAGCTCAAATTAAAGCTGACATCTCTGCCTCTGCCACCTGAAGCACTGGCTCAGGGAAGGGCTGTTCCTAGCAGGTTCCAGGTCCTCTGTGCAGGTAATCCAATCTGCAGGGCTGAGCAGGGGCCTTGCTGGTGTGTGTTTCATCATCATACAGGCAGCTAAAATAGTCATTTCTGTGTCATTCTGAAACAAAAAAGGTAAGAATTTACAGTGTGTTCTTCTGTGGTGTCTGGGCTGGGAATCCCACATAATTTCTGCCCCTGTCAGGTAAGTATTGCCTTCAGTGTGTGGTTTGCATGGTTTGCATAGTTTACATGTGGTTTCTTTCTTTTGTTGAAATGCAATTACGTAAAATACAGAGAGCACAGGGATCAGACTGTGGGTACATTGTGTCATGTAGATCCCTACAAGGAGGAAAGCACCATAGGGAGCCAGAAAGTGGCAGCATTTTTTCCTGCTCCCTCCTCTCCTGTTGGTGGTAGGATATAGAGCCAGAGATAGAATGTTTATGCTGGGCAATAACAAAAGATTCCAAACATTGCCCAAACGCAGTGCCTTCTCCCTGAAGACAGCAGCTGGAGCATCTCTGTGTGGAGAGTCCTTCCTAAGACTCACTTAGTGCTTATGCAGCTTTTGTTTACAGCTTGCTAAAAACAACAATTTATGAACAACTTTACCGATCAGTTTTAGAATTTGTTCAGTTTTATTACCTGGTGTAGATATCCATTGGTGTGATTTATTGGTAGGAAATTCTACAAGTATAAAACTTAGATCATATTTTTACATAAGTGCGTGTTTTTGCAATGGTAAAGCAGAGACCTCGTCTACCTAAAGTGCCACCGGGAGCCAGCCGCGCTGTCCTGCTTGCTGGGCACCTGCTTGCTGGGGCGCAGGCCCCAGCTTCTGGGACACATCACCTGGACGCTTTGCAAGGTCTCAGGGCTTTACTCGTGATCTGGAGCAGCCTGGTCTACTGGAAGATCTTGCAGGTGTCCCTGCCTTTAGAGGGGATTGGAACTGGATGATCTGCAGAAGGTCCCCTCCAACTCAAACTGTTCGGTGATTCAGTGGGGGCTGCACTCAGCATCCCCAAAGCCACATCTTGGGGATTGCCTGGCAGCTTCCCTAATTGACCTCTGAGCCACACAGCCATCTCCATAAAGCAGGCTCTGTCCCTTATAATAATGTAAATAAAACTTGATGTCCGACTGCCAGCTGCCCATGTCCTGCCATGCCGGTGGCCCTGGTGACATGCTGTTGTGGGGGCACAGCCACTCACTACTGGTGTGGGGGACTCCGTGCCAGGGCCAGTGCCTCTGCATGAGCACAATCACATGTAGTCCATGTTTTGTATTTGGAACATTCTGCAAGATGGAGAAGTAACATGGCTGCAGGTCCCAGGGAGGAAAGACATGCAAAGGGAAGTCAGATGAATTGTCCGGTCATGAAGGTTCCTTACTGCCATGAGGGATTTATGGGGGAAGCTTACAGAGAGCCATAAAATCCATGGCTAAGCAAACCTGGTGTTTTTAGCTGGAAGTAGGGTGCAGTGTTTTCCTTCTCCTGGGAGATGCCTGCTCACAGTCTGTGTGGTGGCTGCAGTTGAGAGAGCAGACTCTCCATTTGCTGCATCAGCCTGGCTGGGCTCCTTAAGCTCAATGTGTTTCCATGCATATGTAAATGTAGCTACAGCCTTTCGAGAATGTAAAAACTGGGAGTCCTTGACCAAGCATAGTGCAGAAGAGGCATTGGGGTAAGTGTTTGCTTGTATAATCAGCATTATTAAAATCTGTGTGTTTTGGACGTGGTGCGATGCCATTGCAATGATGGTGCGAGGGGAGGGTTCCTCGGGCACCTCCTTGTGTAGAGCTTCTGAGCCATGTGTGTGTAAATCAGTGCTCAAACAGCTGCTGAAGAGTCCTAACAGTCTGCTTGGGATTGAGGATGGAACTGGATCATTCCGGCACAGGTAATGAACCCCTGAGCTGGGCCTGTCCTCAGCCCCCTCCCCTCTCTTGCCCCTGCGCCGGGAGCGCCCTGGAGCCCGCAGGCAGTGATGAGGAGCTATCGAGTACTTTCCGTCCTCAAGCTGAGCACAAATAAGACTGACATCTTAGCACTAAGTGCAAGTCAGAGGTAAGCAAGAAAAATAGAATGATCCAAAAGAAGAAAATGGAATCGGAAATGCAGAGATCTGTAAAAAGTAAGAAGAGAGACAATGCAGTAAAACTGCACAAACTTGGACATAATTTACAATGGGAAATAAATGGAACCAACATAAAATCAGTAGCAAGAACTCAATTTATAAAAATACCAGTTATTTCATATTTTCTATAAAAAGTTATTTCATATTTTCTATGAAAAGTAGAGCACTGGGCCATAAATCTGATGAAAGTTGTAATCACAGGAAGGATTTGTTTCTGTTGTGAACATTTCTTTTATTTCAAGGCTGTAAACTTTCATACTGATGATATTTAGGTTGGACACACAGTAGCTTGAAGGAATGTATATTACTGCATTTTCATGGGAAGGGTGTTCAGATGTTATGGAGCTCACTTTCTGCTGCTGGATGCGGTACTGGGTCTCAATCCATCTTGTTTAGGGTTGTAACACAGTGGCTTTTGGACACCAGCTGTGGCAAACACACCTTCTGCCTGTGGCATCTGCTCCTGGAAGCTCCAGGTTCTGGGAGATCCATGAGTGCATCAGTCCCTTTTGGGAGAAAGGCACAGGAATTGGTGTGCCAGGGTGGGGCTGACACGGCACCAGTGCCAGACAGGGATCCATTTCCCAAATTAGCCTGGTGCAGTCAGACAGGCCGTGTGACTGGAGCGGTGGCAGCAGTGCCACGGCCTCTCCTGACCCCCATCTCTCTCCTAGCTAAAATTGAGACATATCTCATTCCAGACTGCTTTTTTTCCCCTTCAACAGCATCGCAGTAATGTTTTAGAATAAGGCTCTTTTCACTTAAGTAACTTTGTTTTTAATAGAATTTTTTTTCCCAAACTAATAAATTTCCTTTCAACTTTGCCCAGCACCTCCAAGGAAAGCCCAAGACCTCCATAAATCCAGCCTGCTGCTTACTGCCATCTGAGTCCTGCACACAGACAAAGATACTAATTATTTTTTATTAGCATCTACCCTGCTTTTTATTGAACCTTTAGCAAAGGTCATCAA
>VZRN01003151.1:571362-588862 GCA_013397935.1 Dasyornis broadbenti | reverse complement strand
GCCGGTAGCTCTGCTCGGAGTGATGTATTGTTGTGTTCTTTCCCGTCCGTGCTGCACCTTAATTCCTCGATGCATTGAAAGGTCAGTGAGCTAAACAGTAATAAACTCACAGGGTGATAGAGTGAGGGATAAAAGAGGGAAACAATGGCCACTGAGTGTGAGCTTATATGTCAAAAAATACATATATTACCACTGTATTCAAATGAAGAGTAATTTATAAAGGCAGGTGCTGGTAGGAGCAGCTTTATTGCTGGCCTATAGCAGAATGTTTCTCTGTGCTGAGGGGCCTGGGAGACGCTCTGGCTCCTTCCCAGACAACGCTGGGAGTGTTCAACCTGCAGCCAAGGGGCTGCTGCTGACAAGCCACACGTCTCACTGGTGACAGAGAGTTCATCAGTTTTGTAGTCCTCTGCCCCCAGGGACACCAGACACTATTAGTTGTGCTGATCTGCTTCATATAGTTCATAAGGAAAGCTCTGAATTAACACACAGCTTAATTCTTGTTAGAATTAGTTAATCAGCTCGTGGCTTTGCCATTCAAATGAATGATGTGTCTCACTCAGGGGCAGGATAAATGTTGTGTCCCCACACACACTCTGTCATACCTTTGTCTGTGGGCATCTGCGGGCTCCTGCGTTCTGGATGGGATGCTCTGGACGTGGGAGTGTTGCTTAGGATGAAGATGAACACAATATGCCACCCCTCTGCCAATAGCCCCCGAGATACATTGGGTTGCGTGCAAAACACCTGAGTGGCTTCGTCATTGTCCTCATCGTCTGAGTTTCTTCCTGTTGTGCTTCAGGGCCCCTCGCTGGCTCCTGCAGTCTCAGTGCAGTGTCAGCTCCTGCTGTTAAACCTTGGGGGCTGCTCACTTACTGTGTCAGGTGTATAGAGAAGGGTTGGGGATTTGGAATATTAATTGGAGTCTGGATGGATTGTGTCACTTTGGACAAAGCCCTCTCACTTTGGCCTGTTGGTGGAAGTACGTGATGCAGAAATCACAGCAATTGTACCAAATTATTTTGCTGTAGGTTTTGTCCAGGCATGTGCATTTGGGACCAGAGTGGGACTGTGATGGGATACTGTGAGGGGGATGAGTTCCATAGTGAAAGAGGAAATGCAGCTGAGGAAAAACAGCTGGAATAGAGTACAGTAAACATAGACTGAGAAAGGGTACGGAAGTTAAAAGAGAAGACAGTAGAAATCATTGATGAGAAGAGAAGGAGAGCTGGAGTGGATTAAAATCAGGACGTTGTTAAAGATGCTGACTGCAGAGTAGAGTAGAGTGTGACCAAAGAGGAGACAGCTCATCAGGGAAATCACCCCTGTGTTATGGCACTGTTGACCAGGAAGTCCTTGCTGCAGTGACCCCCAAGTGCGGCATCACCCTCCCTGGCTGCAGCACAGGTGGCCTGAGCTGTGCCATGGCTGTCCCCAACACGCATGTGCCAGCCCAGGGACACGCCAGGATGATGTGTGGTACCATCAGCCTGTGCCTGTGGATGTCTGAACAGGCAACAGAAATAATTTAAAGAGTTGATGAGACATTTTTATTATTCCCATGAAATTATATGGAATTATAGTTTTAAATGAAGGTGACAGGTTTAGAATGTGTATTTTAGAGCAAAATTAATGCTGTGCTTTTTTGAGTTGGAAGGTTGGCCAATGGGGGGGTCCCTGATCCAGCATGTCCTCCTTGGGACAGTCAGTGTGCAATCCCTGTGCTGTTCCCAGGGCACAGGGACCACATTGCTGGTGCCCAGCTCCGTGCCTGGCAGCGGTGTGGTGCTGGCACAGCTGGCACAGTCTGCTTGGAGCTCCAGGAGTGGGGACCAGCGCAGGCATCTGTGTGAACCCGTGAGGTGCCAGCGGCAGCACCCGGGACCTGCTGTGGCTGCAGCACAAGTACCTGCCCTGGAACAGAGCTAAAGAGGTTAACTGGGCTTGGAGGCACGAGGTGCCTTAAGCCTCTGATGGAAATGTTGATTCAAGAAGCCGTGGCTCTGGTGGGTTTGTACGACTGTAGTTATTTCTAAATTTCCTTTTCAGTGCAGCTGGCACCTGCCTGGCCTGACCTGATTCACTTACAAATTGTCAGCCCTGATCTATAGGGTGCAGAGAAGCTGCTGACTGAGCAGTGTGTTGGAAATCCACAATTTAAACCAAAAATCAGATCTTAAATGTCGTTCCCAACAATACAATACAATACGAGAGCACTGGAGATTTAAACACTTGGTCAGTATCCTGGCATCATGACAGCATCCCAGTCCTTTCACAGCCAAGGGAAACTTGAATCCCTTCTTGATCTGCAAGCAGCCTTTGTGGAGCATCTGGAGCCTCCATGGGCACTCCCACTGTGGCCATTCCTGCAGGCATGCTTCCAGCTCTGCAACCCCCATTTCTCTCCACCTGTGTGGTGCTGGAGACTACAAGCACGCTTGGAAGTGGATGCATTCATGGTATTTGTGCCAATGGGAGCAACAGTATCTTCCAGCTTTTCCCCTGCAGCCTCATGTAGCTGAGGAGCAAATGTCAGCTTTTCTCCAGGCATTTTAAACCAACACTTGGGCCTCATGGGAGGGATGGAATCCAGTGGGACAGGTCTCCCTAAAAATAATGTGGTGCTTAGATGCATTTGGAAGGAAATGAGAAGCAAATCAATTATTTTCAAATAAATAATGGCCTTACTGTTACCACACAGCATTGCATCAAAGTAATATAACACATAGGGTAGTGCCAGCCCTGCACGGGCTTAGCTGGGTCTTGGAAAACAACTGGAAGGTGACTGTCCCTGTCGTTGTGTGAACAGCCCTCTGGTTCTTACAATGAGGTGTTTAAAATTCTTCAGGGTCCTTTAAAAGCCTTGCAAAGATGTTCCTGCTGTGTGTGGGAGCAGAGAGGGTCCCATGGCACTGCTGTCGCCCTGTGGCACTGGCTGGATTGTGTCTTCTGGGACTGGCTGTGGTGGGGGTGCCAGCTGGGGTGCTGGGGTCATGCTGGAGGCAGGGCTGGGGCAGGGCTGTGCCTGTGGTCCCTGGGCAGCTGGGTGTCACAGAGGACTCGTGGCAGGCATGCAGTGAGCGGGCAGTGAGCGGGCAGTGAGCAGGCAGATGCAGAAATACTGACTATGTTTTCTCTTGTTCTCTTTTTTCTGCCCAAGGTTTGAGCATCCGAGGAGCCCAGGAGGAAGACCCTCCCGATCCTCAGCTAATGAGACTAGACAATATGCTTCTGGCAGAAGGAGTCTCAGGTCCGGAGAAAGGTGGGGGATCGGCGGCAGCAGCTGCAGCCGCAGCAGCCTCTGGAGGGTCTTCAGATAACTCTATTGAACACTCAGATTACAGAGCCAAATTGACCCAGATCAGACAAATCTATCACACAGAGCTGGAGAAATATGAACAGGTCAGACATCAGCCTCTCAGTTGTTCGTGTACCTGATGCTGCTCTCCTCTGCTTGCCAGTGCCTGCCACTGCCCACTCTGGACCACATCCCTTCCTCCTTTTCCCCACCCTTTGCCTGTAGAGAGCCATGATGGGAGTCTGTCGGGCTCTGAGGAGCCACTGGCTGGATATCTTGCATGCCTGAGTGTTTTCTGTTGTCTGTAACTGCACAAGAGCAACACCTGAGCCTGTGTTTCTCCCCTTTGCCCAACCCATAGAGGAAGAGAGGAGGAGAGGTGTTGGTTACTCAGTGCTACCCTCTGCCCTGTGATGATGTCCCACACAGCTGGGTCTGGCAGGCTGGGGAGCACAGGCAGACGAGGGCTGCATTGGCCATGTCAGCCCACAGGTTCCTGGAGCAGGTGGCAGGAGACTCTGGCACAAGGCTTGGCCGCGGCAGGTCGGCTGGAGCAGGTTGGAAGGGAGTGGGCAGTGAGGCACCAGCAGAGCACCTGGCCCAGGCTTTGGGACAGGAACTAGGGAAATCCTGATTCAGGCAGATGCCAGCACATGGTGTCTTTGGAGTGAAGAGCGTGCTGCAGAGACCTGTGGGTTTGTGTTTACCTCTGGGACCTGGTGACCCAACACATTTGCCACACCAGTGGCACTGAGAATGTTTGCCACATGCTGCCAGGTGCCAGCAGCACAATGTGTCTTGGTTGCCAGTGGCACTACCTCCTCATCTGTACTGTCTCTTTCACTGTGTTGTTCAAGTAGTGAACAAATAACTGAGCAAACACCTGTCAGGGTCTTTGTGCAAATCTGCTGTTCTCCCCTGACTTCCAAAGGCCCCAGTAGTCCTGCGTGAAGCCCTGGGCTCTCCTCCCCCTGCCGGGTGCAGCCGTAGTGTTGGGATGGCGGTGGCTGTCGGATTAGCGAGCTCCATGCAGCAGCAGTGTGTCTCATACAGGCACAGGGACACAGGCTGGAGGCAGATCTGGGCCAGAGTGGCGGCAGGTCGGTGCTTGCAGCCAGTTCCTGGCAAACATCCTTGGACTCTAATAAGTTTAATGACGTGGGGGAAGCAGAAGCATTTTTTGCCCTGTAGCTCCATTTACAAAAGTTTCAGCTGAAATGTCACGGCCATTCATCCGTTCCTTGACACCACAGGAGATTTTGGAGGATGCTCAAATGCTGCCGGAGCAGGAGAGAGAGGTAGAGCTGAGGATGAGACATGCATGCATCCCCATGGATCCTGACACCCAGCCACATCTGCTCAACAGACATATGATGATTTCCCCAGCCTGGCAGCAGACTGTCTCCTGCTGGTTTGTCTCACCGCAGTGCCCAAGAGGCAGCCAGGGCTTGGCATCTCAGCCTGTGGCACCACAGGTTCTGGGAGGCAGGAGCCCTCCTGCAGCGGGGAGCCCACGCCGCGCACCTGTCTGCGCTGCAAAGCCGCTCCAGCCATCCCTGTCTAGTGCAGGCACTCCTGCCATCCCATGGCAGCAGGAACCAGAGTGCCTTCCTGGAGATGCTTTCCAGGCAGAGTTTGATCCTGATATTTGTTGCCAGTCAGGGGAATGCACTCAGGAAAAAAAAAAAAAGGGGGAAAAGAAATGGAAAGTGTGTCACGCCATCACCCAACACTCCCTTGCTGGGCGCCGGGAGAAATGGCCACGCACAGGCAGCGCCTTCCATAATTTACAGCTCCTATAACAGAGATGACATATTGAAAGCTATCTGCTGTAATTACACTGAAATACATTTTTTGCTGTAGGCAAAAGTACTGTAAGGGTCCCAGGCCTCCTGAAGCAGCTGGGAACCCACTTCCCAAGTCCACAGATGTCTCCTGAATTCACCCCGAATTGGGGTGAAGTGTGGCAGCTCAGAAGCCACCACCAGCCTCACAGAGCAGTGGCTGCCACTCTGCCCCTCAACATTGTTTTGGGCCATTTCCTCCCTTTTTCCTGCGCAGTCATGATGAAGCACTGAGGCAGCAGGAGCATCCCTGCTCCTGTAAGGTTTCTGAGCAGGTTAACAAGGCCATCACTTATAACCTGACATTATTAATAATGTCTCGGGCACCAAGCAGAGGCCTGAAAAATAGTCCTGGAAAAGGGATCAAGTAGCTTGGACGCTATAAATAAACAAGAGAAACAAGACAAAGCATCAGAGTCTTCTGAGCTTCCCCCCACTGTGCTGTGTGAGGCAGCTCTGCAGAGGGGAGGTGCTGGTGGAGATGAATTAAATCCAGACTCTCTAAGCGGTTGTAGCCAAAACAAATCTCATCAGGCAAGTAAAGTCAGGGAAAAGTTTTTGATTCTTGAAAGCAAGAAGCTAATTTTCGCTTTTAAATGTCCAGTTTTGATACTATATCTCTTATGGAAAAGATATACCTGAAAATATTTCTAATGCAATGGTTGCCAATTTTATTGTACTTTAAAATTGAATTCCCGGGATCTGAAAACAAGGGGGCTTGTGGCAAGCTGCATGCTTGGAATGTCCATCCAGTGCTGAATTCTTGGGTTCAGCTGTATTTTGGAACAGTCAGAGCTGCTGTCTTATCTCAGGGGGACAGCCGCTGCATTTTGGTGCCTGTGTCCCCTTCCCTTCTGTGCAACATTTCCTGGGTGAGCCAAAGCTGGTGCTCCTACCATCGGTCGGAGGGTTGGACCTGAACTTTTGCATGCTTGGGTTGTCCCCTGATGAAAGAGAATATGCTGGTGGGAAGTGAGGATGAGACATGTCGAACTCCATCACCTGGGACTTGGAGTCTTGACAAAGCTGGGGATGGCAGGTGGTGGGATGAGTCGTGGTGGCCGTGCTGGCACCACAAGCAGCGGACTCTGCGCCCTCAGCAGTGGCAAGCGAAGGGCTCTGCACCAGGGCTCGCCCAGCCTCGCCAAGCGCTGCCTCCAACGGGTGCTGAAAGGATGTAAATTAGCCTGTAATTTACTTTCAGTAGTGTAAAGAAAAAAAATCACTTTGCCTGAAGTGTATGCATCTTTCTTAAGGGTGTACCCAGATTTTAATTATCTAAATGTAAATACTTAACGAATTTTACTTAGAGTAATGAGCTAAAGTGCACACTACATAAATGAGATGTTCTAATTAATCATGTATGAACTACTGGTTTAAAGAAAAGCTATGTGAATTCTGCGAATGTTGGGCTATTGCCAAATTGCTAATCAGCATTTGCATTCATAGATGGCTTCACTTAATAAGTTGTGAGACGTTCAGCAACTGTTATAGGAAATTATGAGTTTTTAGATGCATAAACTTTTCACTTTTAACTCCTTCCCTCACATAATCTTTTGAAATGTTGGAGAATTCTTGAAAATGTGGTTGTCAGACATATTATGTAGATGTTTTGCAGCCCAGCTTTAGAGGGAAGAGGGTAGCTAGCAGAGTTTTTGGCAGGTTCCAGCCTGCAAAGAAAACGCAAGACAGCAGTGTGACGGCGGCTTGGATGTGCAGAGGCTCGGACAAGGGGGTTCCTGGTGATGGTGCAGCCTGAAGTTTATATCAACATGCCATAGTCTGGGAGTGATAATCAAGGACTCCTTGTCCCTTCTCTCAGTGCTGCGGCCACACAGCACAGGCCAGGCTGGGGCACAGTGTCGCTGAAACCCACCTTCTGAGGGGACACACGGTGCCTCAGAAAGGTCTCAGGTTCCTCAGTGCTGCAGGGTACCCAGGCACAGGGCTTGGGGCTGTCCTGCCCAGGCATTGCCCACTTGGCTGTGAAGTGTGTGGGTCCCTGCTCACATCCTGCCCCTGCCTGCGGCTGCTCCAACTGCTCCTCTCCGCTGGGGTCTGGCTGGGGACATGGGGATGGGGAAAGGGATGAGCATGGCAGGAGCAATATCATGGTCACTCAGTTTCCCTCGCTGCCCCAGGATGGCTGCAGGTCTCCTGGACAGGGTGTGTGAGATCCTGTGGCCACACATGTGCGGAGGGGATGGGGTCATGCAAGGGTCCCCCAGCGTTGCCTTCCTCCAACACCCAGGTTAGGGCTAGTGTCCTTGTGGGACGGCACAAACCCATGTCTGAGCCTCTGCTTCTTCCACAGGCATGTAATGAATTTACCACACATGTAATGAACCTCCTCAGAGAACAGAGCCGGACACGTCCCATTTCTCCCAAGGAGATTGAAAGGATGGTGGGCATCATCCATCGAAAATTCAGCTCCATCCAGATGCAGCTCAAACAAAGCACTTGTGAAGCAGTAATGATTTTAAGATCAAGGTTCCTTGATGCCAGGTAAGGCAGAGGCAAGTGCCCCTGTCTCTTTTGGGGGGGAAGCAGTAATTTCTGGGCAGCCCAGGAGAGCCTGGCATGCTGGGACTGGTGTCCTGTGTCAGCAGGGATGAGTGGGAGAAGCTGCTTTGTCCCAGCAAAAGCCTTCATCCACAGCTGCTGTGAAAGGGACCCCCGGCACAGTAGGCTTTCAGAAACAGCAAGGTCTTTTGTACATATTTTAGTGCAAAGACTGGGCTTATTTGCCCCACCTCAGACACTTGGATCGCTGTTGGAGCTCGGAGCCTGTCCCCAGGGCCAGCAACCACCTGAGCGGGCTGCTTGCTCTGCGAGCTGCTGGGAGGCAGGCAGACAGGGATTAGGAGGGGGGTTTAGGCACAGTCAGATTTGTTTTGAAGCCTGATGAGGTGGGATAGTGATCCCCAGCCCCAGCACCAGTCCCTTCATAGGGCTCCTATCTGCAGAGCAGGGCCCTGGCAGCTGGCAGAGCCTGTGGCAGAGCAGAAGTGGAGCCAGGCAGATTAGGGAGGAGCAGCAGGCACCATGAGGAGCCTCCCTCCTCCAGCAGCTCACGCTTCACACCTGAAAGCTGTGAGGAGCTAAACAAGACCAAAATAATGTTATTAACAAGGAGGTCACTGGCAGGTGTGGGAAATCAGGGTAATTGCCGGCAGTTGGAGGAGATGTCTATGGAGAGCTCCAGGAACGCAAAGGTAGAGCCTGCAGATGTACATTTTAAAGTGATTTCTTAAAAAAGGAGGAAGGTAAATAAGGCAAAATGAGCGGAAGCATAGTAATGAGATAAACATAGCTCTAGGGAGGGAGCCTGCCTGCTCCAGGATACAGCGCAGTTAGCAGCATCGTGATACTCTGGAAGAGTGCGCTGGGGATTGCGCTTGGCTGCCGGCTGGCCTGGGGCGCCGGCAGTGATTGCAACAGCCCTGGGGGAAGGAGCTCCAAGGAAATGTTTAACTGGAGCTTTCCAGAGGATGTTCTGCAAAAGGAGAGCAGCCATTGGCACAGAGGGATGGTACTGCAGCTGTGCAGGCGCTGCCACCATAACCCATGTTGGCTGCCACCATGTCTAGGGCTGGTGGCATCTCTTGGCCAGAGCATGTGAGGGTGGTCTCCACAAGGCTCCTCATTCTGGCAAGGTGACACACCTTGGTGCCTGTCCCATGGGGGGCCAGAGCCTGGGCCCTGTGCAGCCCATGGCAGGAGGGGGCACAGATGGGTCTTGCTCGCAAAGCCCTGAAATCCACTTGTTGTCGGAAGCCAGTTAGCTCAGAGAAGGCCATGTGAGGACACGTCAGTTCGGCTGCCCTGTTCTGTTCTACCGTACTCACCCTGGGGAGCTCTGTGGGGGCCCCAGCTGACCTGTGCTGAGGGGAAGGAGGTCTGTCAGGCTGCTGCTGGTACGGAGGGGCTCCGTGGCCAGGAGCTTTGTGCTGGGCTGTGTACGCAGGTATGGAGGAGCCGCAGGGAGGCTGCTGGCTCAGCACCTGCTTCACCTTTTCTGCCACAGCATGTGGCCTATGCCTCCATGGGATGAACCCTGTGGGGAGGCTGGGGTGTTAAGCCAGAGGCAGAGTCCAGAGCCCTGCAGGGCTGGGTGGAGGACATGGTGTTGCTTCCTCCTGCTCTCCCTCCCATGGTGTTGGGGAGCCCAAAGGGATCAGGGTGCCAGGATAGCTCTGTTGTGTTGCTCTGTGCTGCAGCACAGGCTGTGAAACATGGGCTGCTGCCCCTCATCCGACCCTGCCAGGGACCTGCTGGCATCTGGAGGAACAGTTGTGGTTTTCCTTTTCTCATTTCAGACGGAAAAGACGTAACTTCAGTAAACAAGCCACGGAAATCTTGAATGAGTATTTTTACTCCCATCTCAGTAACCCCTACCCCAGTGAAGAAGCCAAAGAAGAGCTGGCAAAAAAATGCAGCATCACGGTATCACAGGTAAGCAGCAGGGAGGGCCCCCTCGACCCCACAGTGTGTCAACCTCCTGATTCCCCTTGCAATGCTGCTGTCTCACTCCAGGCTCTGGGAGGTGGTTCCAGTGGAGGCAAGTGGTACAGAGCAGGGCTTGCCCAAAGCACCTCTCTCACCCCTTCATATTTGTGTGTTGACCATGATGAGGTTTGCAGGGCAATGGGACGTGACTGAGTTCTGCAGGAAAGGCAGCATGCCTGTAGTGGCTGGGGCTGTGCTGGTGTACAAAGGTGCTGTGCACAGAGAGGAAGATAAAAATAAAAAGGCAGCAAAGTCTGCACCCCACTTCACATCAGCCTTCTCTCTGCACAGCAGTGAGGTTCTGGGCTGAGCCTTGCTGTGCTCTGAATTCATTACAGCTGACCAGGATTTTGGGGAAAGGATAGTTTATTGACAAATTTAGGATCTATCTTTATAGATCCAAATTTCTTTGGTTGCTGAAAGTTGTTTTTCTAAGCCAAGCAGAAATTCAGCCTCTAGCTACACTGAAGCACCACAAGTGGCTTCTCTGTGGCAAAACTGCATTAGGCAGATTTGTTCCTTTTACCACATATAACAGCTGTTACTATGAAGTTAATGCAAAAAACCCAGCATTTCCCCAGTCAGGACTGTGCCGTCGTTGGCTGCAGCTGCTTTCTGTGTGGGCCAAAGTACCTGTACAGCTCAGAGTGGTGTCTTGCAGCGGTGCTCAGCCTGATGACACCATCGAGTTTTCATTCACCAGGTAGCTTAAAAAGCAAAACACCACTTAGCATTTTGTGTGGCCTGTATGTTTGATAGAAACTCCAATTATTCCCACACAAATCTGGCTTGTACATCTTGGAGAAGAACTTGAACTTGGGTGGCAGGGAAGTGCCCTGGCAGTTTCCAAGTTCTCCAGTGACCCCATTCCTTCCTGCTCCCTCAGCTCTCTTATCAATATTTCAGGTCCTTGAGAGGAACAGTGCCTGCGGCACATGTGTTAACTATTAATGATTGCAGGCTGCAGTATTGGCATTATTAGCAATGCAACCTTTAGCTTTATAATTAAGACCTGAGTTGAGATTTACTTTGTAGGTCTCCATTGAATGCATGAAAAATTCAGGCACTTTATTGAAGACTCAAATGAAAGGCTGCCCAGCTCCTCCAGATTTGGAATTACTTGACTTTGGATGTACCCACAGTACCAGCCCTGGCAGAACTGCCCCAGGACATGCGTGTGCCTTGCCATGTCCTTGCTTGTTCCTTGGCATGCAGCACATACCACACTCTGGGCGGTGTGGGAAGCACCTGTGCTTAGTGCCAGGGGAAGGTACGGGATGGAGATGGAGGCAGTTTCTCCCAATCCATTTACAAATAGCTGTGGTGATGGGCAGGAAGTTTTCGAGAGAAATTCAGCATACAACTTGTTCCCTCTCACATTGCTCCTTCCTTACTGTTAGCATCACACAAGGACTGCAGCCTCGGTGGGTGCAGGGCAGCCGTAGTGGCTGCTGGGCTGCTCTCTCGTGCCCTCAGGCATCCCTGTGGCTGCTGTGGGTGCCTGGAACCAGCCAAAGAGTGAGAGCAGATGAGTGCCAAGGCACTGTGGTCTGCAACCTTAATCTTGCTGCTGGTTTCAGTCCTTGGCATGAGATGATTTGTGGCAATACCGTCAGTAAGTGGTGTCCAGAAACCTTCCACATGATCTGAGGCAGCTTGCTGTACAGGAGTGGCAATGCCATCGAAACCAACTTAAAGAAACTGGAAGTTCTTCAGCTTTGGTTAATGTAACTGGGGGAGATGACATGGGAAAGAGCCCACCAGACATGCTGAAGAGCTGGTCCCTGTGCACCCAGTCATGCCTGGCAGGGAAGTGGTTAGTGATCCTGCCAAGTGGACAGCTAAAAAGCCAGATCTAGATAAGGCCGAAGTGAATGAAGGAAATGAGATTAAACACTTGAGAAGCTGTAACTGATTGCTTCTAGTGCTAATAGATCTAATTTCTTTCTTAACTGGTTGTTTGATAAGATTTAATGTATATGCTGTAGAATGAAATAAAAGGCAGGCAGATAGTCCAATAATCCAGCAGCGGCAGAGACCCTGTGACAGGAATATAAGTTTGTGTTTTTAATATTTGATACAGACATGAATTAATTGTTTCTTGAATCCATTAGAAAGTCTGAGTGAGCGATGGGAGTAACTGCATTGTGTCCTCCATAGCGCCATGTCCAGCAGCCTCAGCCTTGCTGGGTGACGTTGCCAGCCTGGTGCAAGGGCTGTGCTGCCCACCCAGCCTGGCACCAGGGATGCAGCACTGGACCTTTGGCCATGGCTGGAGCTTTGCTCTGGCAAGATGTTATATATGACTTGGAAAACCTCAGCATGATAGGCTGATGGATCTGCTGTCATAGCTAGAGAGTATGAATACCATGGATATCCTAATCTTGATTTCCAAAGGCACTTCCAAAAGCTGTATGGCAGTACTGCAGGGTTAGTTGTTATTTCTAGGTCAAACTGGGCCAGAGTTGTCTTTCTTTGTACTGAAAAGGGTATATATTTTTGAGGCCACATAGTAGAAAAGCTCTGAGCAGGTACCGTAGAGCAGCCTTGCACTCACTGCTCTGGTTACTGATGGCAGAACTCAGAGGATGCAATCCAGAACTTGAGGTGAATTGAGCAGTCATTGAAACCCTGGCAGGAGCAGCACCACAGGGGACAAGCAATGGCATCTGAGGAAGGGACTGAGCTGCACCTCACTCAGGGCTTTCATGGAAGATCTCTAAGTGTACACCTTTTCAGTCCGGACCAAGTGTCCCTTGGACCTTGTTGTGCCTGTCACCACACCCCATTTACCTCATGTGCTGCAAACACCCTGGAGGGGCAAAGAGCTGGGAAAAGGAATAAATAACATTAAGGGATGGCTTTTGAAACTCTGGAGCTGTTGGCTCATCTTTGAAGAGGCTTTGTCCTTTTCTGGCTGAACCAGGCTCCTCTGTAGCTTCTCCTAACAATGATCCCAAGTGTTTCTCTCTTGTACTGTCAGTGCCTTGTACATGCTGGGGGCAGATTCATGGCAGAACATTTTCTCCCTCAAATACTTAATTAGTGAATGTTTTGGGTCATCCTCCCCCTAGATTAAGCTGCTGACTGGAAATCCTGCTGCCATGGCACTTTACTGAGCTGCAAAGAAAATTGTCTCCCAGAATCGTTTCATTGCAGATGGGAGATCGATGGTTTCAGTTTTGATATCGGTGTTTAAAATAATATGTAGAATGAGAAGGTGTTTCAAGAAAAGCATAAAGACAAGCTATTTATTAAGATGAACACCTCACACAATTTCATTTTTAAGAGTGCGGAAAAGGTAATTCTGGGGAAAAAAATGTCCTTAGCAGAGAACATTGTTGGCTGTAATTTAGAGCTACCCTATCAGCACATGTTGGAGGGAGATAAACTATATTGTCTGTTCTCCCCTACTATGGCTGTGAGGCTGATGTTTTATACGTTTGCAGATGAGCCTCTTTCAGGGTGTCACAAATGACCATCAGTCCATCACACAGGCTGGAGAGAGGGCACAGCCAGTGCTGAGAGTGGGGCAGTGGAGTAAAGCAATAACATCTTTCACTGCTTCAAATAAAAGAAGGATGTGGTTGACAAGGGAATATATTTAACATTTTTTAAAGAAAGGATGCTGAACCTGCATCCAGCACCCCTATGGCCCCTGTTGCTTCTGAGTGTTTTTGTGAGCAGGCGGACAGGGAAAACTGGATGGAGGGGCTCTTATCCCTGGATTTCATATGGGAGGCAAGGAAAAAAGCTGCAGCATAATGAAATAGTTCTGGAGGTAAAATTCTTGGGTTTAGATCATAGACTGTAATTGTGCAACATTGATTTTTAACATTTTCTGGTTTGTACCATTTTTTAGCTGTGGAACATAGACCGTGCTACAAACACGGAAACACAATGGAAAGATTCCCATGATCCATGAATCTGTAGTTCCCTAATTCCAGCAGCGATGCTCTTGTGGCAGCTGCATCTTTGCCGAATGAGCACTGATTTATCCCAGGAAATCAGCCACTCTGGAGACACAAGGCAGGCCTCCCCCATCCCAAATCCCACATTAGGCATCTTGATGATTTCAGTAATAATTTATTGTCTTTTTATTTAACATTGCAATTAACATGATAAATAAGTGCAACAGTATTGTTTGAAATGTAATATACAATTAAGCCAAATTAATTAATTGGCCTTCAATGATCAGGAGGAGAAAGATGTTCATTGTTTTTTTTATGTGAAAAGATAGTTTGTTTTAAGAAAAAATGTGTTGTGAGGCAGCTCATGATGGAGACAACTTCCATGTTTAGGGTTAGCACAGGTCTGGGTGAGGAGCTGGGTCCTGATGCTGGCAGGGGAGCCCAGCACCTGCATCCTGGTCTTCCCTGGGACGGTGGCAGTGCCAGTAGCACAAGTCGGGCAAGGTGTGCTCCAGGTGGGCAGGGATCCTAAATCCTGCCTCACACAGTCTGCTGGAGCAGTGCCCTGGCTCTGTCCTGGCCAGGTCCAGCTGCCCATGGCAGCCATGCTCACCCAGCTGTGGCTGCAGCCCCCACGTGTCCCTGCGTGTCCACACGTGTCCCTGTGCTCCTCGGGCTGGGGCATGCTCTGCCCTGCACTGGTGTGTCATGGGAGCACAAAGGGTCCTCGGGCAGAGGGACTGGGACAGTGACTGCGGCACCCCCGAGCTGCTGTGGCTCCTCCGGCAGCCTCGATGCTGCGCAGAGTGTGTGCTTCAGTCTCAGGAAGAGTTTAACATTTCTGGATATTCATTTAGATGTGGTGTGCGGGTTAAACATAACGTACGAGCGCTGCTCCTCTCATTGCTTCCAATTAAACCTTGCTTGTTAGTTTAACCTCTAGGTAATCCCATCAAACAATTGATGTCAAGGAAACACTGCCCACAGTGGCTCTGGATGAGTGGCCATTAATTTTAATTGCCTTGATATTAAAGATTAAGAAGTATTGGGACTACCAGAATGGAAACGATCTGATGTCAAGCAAATCCACTCGTTGAGGCTTCCCCAGGCTGCTGGTGATATTAAAATTTTACTGTGAGAATTAAATAAACCTTTATTAGTGATGACTGTTGTTTGATTGGTCCAGGGGCGTGCATAAACAGAGGGGTCTTGTGCACATCCGTGGACAATACGGTTGATGTGCAGAGATTCCTCAATTATGATACTGTTAATAAAGCATAATCTGATTGTACACAATAATTATTTGCTGGGTTTCATTAATGTATTATTGCTTTTCTGACTGACAAGGTGATATTAAGTGCAATATATAGAATATGGTGGAGTATTATCAGGGGAGCAGGGTGTATAAGGTACTTTCCATATTACTGGTAAAGGCCAGAGGTTTTTCATTAATTGTGGTTAAACAAAAGCTGTGCTGTATCAAATACAGCAGGGTTTGATTCCTGCCTCAGCAGGGTCCTAAACTGGGTGCTGTGACAGGACTCCAGCCCCTGCTATGCCCTATGGCTGCCTGATAACCACTGGGCTGTTACTGGTCCCTTCCCCTTTACCGCTGGGTTGTTGCAGTTGTTTTCTCATCTCTGCCGTGCTGGCCATTTTCCGTTTTCCAAACTGGGTTTGTTATTTAGGAGCTCTGTTACAGCAGCTGAAATTAAATGAAGCCTCTAAGCAAGATTGTACAAACTTTCCTGAGCAGCTCCAGCCATGACCCCTGTGTGGGTTAATAGCCGGTGCCCTGGGAGCCAGCTTGGCTTCAGTACAGCATCTTCAAAGGGAGATGGCAAAGTGACTTTTCAGCCATTATTGATTTATATGATTCCTTTCATTTTCAGCCAACCAAACACAATTCTCTGAGTGGGCTGCCAAGGTTGTTCCAGCCCAAAAATAAAGAACAATTGCTCTCACTGCCCACTTGCCCTCAGTCAACCGGACCTTGGTCCCCTCTGAGCAGCTTTTGTGGTCTTGCACCAGTTTTTTGACAAATGGCCAGTGTTGGTAGGGGACAATGCTGTGCTCAGTGTTACAGCAAGCTCCAGGGTTCGTGTGGTCATCAGTCACTTGTCACGCCTCAGTTTGCCAACAGAGCAGCACGGCTGGGTCTTGCTCAGCTCCATAGTGATGCTTAACTGATCTGGGTTAGTGCTCAGTTACCTGGAGCAGGTATGGGTTGTGTTTCTGGCATAAACATGACATTTCAAAGGGATCCTGCTTTGCCACGCCAAGCACTTTGTGTCCCTCACCCTTCCCATCTGTCTCTACTGCAGGTGTCCAACTGGTTTGGCAATAAGAGAATCAGGTACAAGAAGAATATCGGGAAGTTCCAGGAGGAAGCCAATCTCTACGCGGCAAAGACAGCTGTGACTGCAGCACATGCCGTGGCTGCGGCCGTCCAGAACAACCAGACCAACTCCCCCACCACACCAAATTCTGGTATGTACACCCGGCTGGTGCGTTTGAGCATCCTGAAGGGCTATCTGTCACGGAGGGCCCCGATGAGGCCCTAGCGAGCTCGGTTGGGATGAGGAGGATGCAGCTCCTTAGCAGCCCTAGTCATGGCAAAGGGAGTAGTCCTGGGCCCAAGGACCTCCAGGTTGGATCATGAGCGCCGAGCACTGCCGTAGGTGGTCCCAGCAGCTCCACAGCAAAGCTCCCACAGCCATACGGGAGAGCAGAGTGGGGCCCATGTAATTCCCGCAGCGGTAATGGCTGCCTGGCTGAGGCTTCTGGCACCTTCTTTGTTTCTGTAGTTACTTTAAGCTTTTTCTCATTCATTGAAAAGAACATAAAATGGGGCAGAAGTTCAAGTCTGGTTTTGTAAAACTGTTAAATTTATTGTCAAGATAACAACAAAATAGAGGAATATTTTAGCATGTGCTAATTAGAGTTTAAACTTAAGATGGCTTGAAATGGAGTTGATGCTATAAATAGAAATGTAAGGATGGAACTTTAATTTGGAGTTACTCTGCGACATGTTCTGCTGCAGGTCTCACTGGTGTGTTGAAGACATTTTGCAAGTCCGAGCACTGCATTAGTCAGGGAGTGTGTGAGGGGGGTGTTGCTCTTTTGGGCTCCAGGGATAAAGGTTGCCACAAGCACAGATACTATTTGCAGTCAAGTTTAGCCTGACTTAGTTGTGGACAACTTTAAAAGAGGTTAGAGAACCACGGGGAAAAGAAGACTTTTAACTAAAAGGAAGCACAAAAAAGGTTCCTTCTCTGACAGTAGTAAGACACATAATTGGGAACTGCCAACCATTTCCTTTGGAAGGAGACACGAAGCACAGGCTCAAAAGGAGTGTTTGGTGATGACACCTCATGATGGAGTGATCCACAGGGGGAAAGCTCTGATATGGAAACCTGTTGTTGTACAGGCTTCCAGAGGAAAGAGCTGCCCTGGGCAGGGAGCTTCCACATTTGCCCAGCACAGCGCTCTGGTGCAGGGGTGAGAGCCGGGCCAGTCCCTACTGGGACATGGTGGCCGATGTGGGGGGCCGGTGGCCACGCTTGCCCCATGCCAGGGCAGCAACTTCCCCTCCACTGAGCTCTGCCTGTCCTCTCCTTTCCTGCTGCTTCTCCTTCCCCTGCCCTCAGGTCTTGGGGTTATGTTTTTGCAGCTCTCTGTTATTCAGCTACCTAACTCTTTCCTTTCCAGGTTCTTCTGGTTCTTTTAACCTCCCAAATTCTGGGGACATGTTCATGAACATGCAGAGTCTGAATGGGGATTCTTACCAGGGGTCCCAAGTCGGAGCCAATGTGCAGTCACAGGTAGGAGAAATGCCCCCAGCAGGGCCTTTCTGGCAGGGTAGGGTTTGGGCTAAAAATTCCACCTTACTCTGGCTCTATTAACTGGTCTGGGCCTCGCTGCAGAGTGGAGGCTAC